>VXAA01006877.1:323569-421686 GCA_013399115.1 Anseranas semipalmata | reverse complement strand
TGTGAACCAAATGAGGTTCAACAAGTCCAAGTGCAGGGTGCTGCACCTGGGTTGGGGCAACCCCAGGCATCAGTACAGACTGGGAGAAGAACTCATTGAGAGCAGCCCTGCAGAGAAGGACTTGGGGGTTCTGGTGGATGAAAAGCTCGACATGAGCCAGCAATGTGTGCTTACAGCCCAGAAGGCCAACTGTGTCCTGGACTGCATCAAGAGAGACGTGGCCAGCAGGTCAAGGGAGGTGATTGTCCCCCTCTGCTCTGCCCTCATGAGGCCCCACCTGGAGTGCTGTGTCCAGCTCTGGGGCCCCCAGCACAAGAAGGATGTGGACCTGTTAGAGTGGGTCCAGAGGAGGGCCACAAAGATGCTCAGAGGGCTGGAGCACCTCTCCTATGAAGAAAGGCTGAGAGAGCTGGGGATGTTCAGCCTGGAGAAGAGAAGGTTCCGGAGAGATCTCATTGTGGCCTTTCAATACTTAAAGGGGGCTTATAAAAACGATGGAGAAGGACTCTTTACTTGGGTAGATAATGATAGGACAGGGGGCAATGGTTTTAAACTAAAAGAGGATGGATTTAGGTTAGACATTAAGAAATTCTTCACTGTGAGGGTGGTGAGGCACTGGAACAGGCTGCCCAGAGAGGTTGTGGATGCCCCATCCCTGGAGGTGTTCAAGGCCAGGCTGGATGGGGCCCTGGCCAACCTGATCCAGTGGGTGGCATCCCTGCCTATGGCAGGGTGGTTGGAACCAGATGATCTTTAAGGTCCCTTCCAACACAGGCCATTCTATGATTCTTTGACCTCAGAGAACTGCAGTGCGGAGGAAGAAAAAGGCCAGCCTGGAGGGCAAGTTCTTTGTGGTAACGCAGCTTTGGGCTGTGGCCTTGAAGTATGTGGATAGATGGTGGGCAACCATCCTGGCATGCAAAGGCGCATGTCCTGTCCTCAGTGAGTTCATCATCCAGGCACTGAGTAGAAATAGCAAATGATTTATGGGGCAGTCACATAGCTTTGTGCCTTCAGTTTAAGTGCTCCACCTCCACTGATGAAACAAAAGGGCCCTTCTGGGATGATTCAGTGCAGGACCCTACGTCAGGTGCTCCCTCTCTAGAAGAGCTTTGTAATCTTCATAGACTGTAGAGGGAACCCAAATGGGATGGTGGACACTCCTCCCCATCTCCACCCCTCCCTGCTTGTAGGAAGGCCGAGCAAACCACCCTGGGCACATGCAGAGGCTGTGGTGTGGCCCTGCAACAGGATTTAAGCTTTTGTAATTCATGCCTTTTTGTGCAAAAATGGGACCGTTTGCACATAAAGTGCAAACAGGGAAAAAAAACATGCTACACCAGAAAATCCCCCCTGCTAGTTTGAACATGTTACTTATCTCTTTCCTTCAAGGTCAGCGCACCCAGGCATAACGCTGCAGAAAAGCCAGGCTCTGTTGCCCAGCCCCAGCACCTTGCTGGTGCTCCATGCCATGCGGCCGGGCACAGAGCTGCGCCCAGCTCATGGTGTGTGTGGTGAGACTCACGGCCCCTTCTGAGAAGGACACATGACCTGGGTCAAAGAGAAGGAGCAGAGCCCTGGTGTAGACCTGTTCAACTGGAATTCACCGGGGAAGGAGGAGCCCTTGGTCCTCATGCTCCAGGGAATAGTTACGTACTGTTGCACAAAGCAATCAGTCATCTGAATGAATAAACAACTCTATTTTTCAAAGAATAGACAACAATAAAAAAGGTCACCAAAAAGGTTTTATTTTATCTTCTACAAACTTATTTAATATTTTGAATTGAAATGTAGGAAAGCAGCTTTTGATTTTGAAAAATGCTGGAACATAGCTTTTTGAGCATATATTCTTTTATTTGAGTGATGTGTGGAAACTGTCCCTTTTCTGCAAATGATTTCAGTAGGGCCACACCTGCATTTTCAAAACAGAGCAAGGAATTCTTAGCCAGACCCTGATTCCTTTCCTTAACGTAGAGCTTAAGCCATTCAAAAAGCAAAGCAACTGTTCATGATTTTGTTGTGTGAGTGAAGCTCCTTTTCTTATATTTCAGGCAAATCATCTGTAAAACTTTGCATAGCTTATCCCTTTTATAGAAAAAGCACCCACTAAGCAATGTAACTGATCTTTCTGTAATTCTGAATGGATAGGTATTGAGAAGTTTGACTTGTATTGTCTCGTATTTTGGGACAGGACCTCATATGACGGATTTTAGATTTTCAGGTGTGAACATAAGTGATGACCATTCTGGCAGCTGAAGCATCTCAAGTATCTCTGTAGTCAACAGGCTGGAGATGGATGTGGGCTGGTGCTAAATTTGTTTGCAAAACAGAGACAAATCCAGTAGAAAATCTGATGTTTTATTGTTTTCTTCAAGCTTCCTACAATTTCAAAGCAGCTGTAGGTGAAACTTGAGGTAAGTATATAAAACTGAGTTTTAGGAAATGGATTTGTGTCTCATTCAGTTCTACAAGCAGGCCTTGCACCTTGCTCACCTATCACACTGAATTTAACAAGTATCCAAAATACCACGTAATCATCAAACGAGCAAACTTGTAGAGCTGTGGCTACCCTAGCAGTAAGCAATGGCCAGTTTCCTTGAGGAACAGTTACCTCAGAGAAATCTCTGTATAAAACCTGTATGCAGTTAGAATTTGGTATGTAGGAATATGCTGAAACCTGACAAACTCCAGAATCTTGCCAATTGCCCAAAGAATATGGGCAAATCCAAGAATATGCAGGACTGTCTGTATATGGAGACATGTACACATCCAGTAAAGCAAAACTCTTCATACTCCACATTCACAGTAGGGCATTTGATCAAGTCAAAGAACTATCTTCGCACTTCAAGAATTAAGATACCGATGGCTGGCTCTTCCACTTGGTTGGTACGCCATGCTTCTTATCACTCTCTTTTGGGTATGTCCCTGGAACAATGATCTTGGCTCCTCTTTTGTTTGCTGACTGATGAGTACATTCAGGGAGAAAAGTGCTGAGGCTCTTGTTAATGTTGCAGACTTCAGACTGATTTCATATCCTAGAATTCATTCCCTGACCGCACAGAACTTTCTGGAGTTCATGTTCATAGCTAACCAGAAAAAGAGGCCTGGGAGGATTTCACAGGCGGCTATGATACTTCCTACAAGAGACGAAACCTGTTTCTAGTAGAACAATCTCCCAAATTACTTTTTTTCTTAAAAGGCTGGGAGAACTCCTTCCTCAATGATAAAGTCAGTTCATTAACTGGAAATGCTGACAGTAACTGCAGTGAAATCTATAGATAGTCTTGAGAAGCTCTTGTTATGCACGGAACAAAATTAATAACTGCAGACACCTGTCAAAACAATGATTACATATCAAGAATGACTCCAGATGAAAAAGGAGATGTTTGAAACTTCCTTCAAGTATTAGTTTTGGAGTCCTGAGACTTTCAAAGCCAGTTGGAGAAGACTCTTGGTATGTGCATGCACTATACTTACTGGAAGTCTTTAGATTCACAGATGGAGTTTTTTCCCTTGTTAATGAAGGCATATTTTTTTGCTTGACAAGTGGAAAATGTTGCCACCTGTGAAAAGATTAAATAGGGATTTTGAGTGGACTCTTTGTCTGTGACTGAGTTTTTTAGAAATCCTGGCTGCGGGCCAGCTCTCAAGAGGAATATTCCTAATGTTTGTTTTTTCCTATGACTGAGATCGGATCCTTAGATAATTTTGTCAATGACACAACAAACTGTTTTATGGAATATACTCACATTTCCTATGTCTCCAGAGTCATTGAAGCAGAAGTCTGTGATTCTCGTTATGTGAACAAGATGTTCTTAATGTTGATACTGCCTTTTCTTCCCAGCATGCTCGTGTTAGGTATAAAGACATGGAATTCCTTCTACTTTATTTATTAGCATGGGTAAATTTGCATTCTTCTTTTACATTTCTAATCTCATATAGCTGGGACTCTGTTCTAGCAGACAGATAAGAGTTGAATCAATTTCCTGAGCTTAGTTTAGATAATATACAATAATACCCAATTACTTTTAATAATAACATTGTTGGAGAGTGATAAATTTGTCCCTTACAGAATTATCATTGGCACGTTGTTGAAAGAGAACATGAGATGATTATTGTGGTTGGTGGAGATGCTGGTCCATCCTTTGCTTGTGGAAGGAGTGCAGCTCTGCTGGAGGCTGAGTGCTGTGCTCTCTTGCAGCACCTGAGCTTCTGCAGTTATTACACCTCATGGATCTGGAAAGGATTTTCTAACAATGTTGTTGTTGCTGCTGTGATCCTAGTTCTGATCTTTTATTGTTAGCCTTCCTGTATTCACGTTCTTACTCCTTTATCTCCACTTTCTTGACTTCCAGTGCTTTCCTGGAGGAAGAACATTAATTGTGCTACACACGTTTTAACAATTTAAGCTTTTCCTGAAGTGGTTGACTAATGAGGTTTTTCAGCAAGACCTTAACTTTCATACAGCAACCTAAACTGATGATGGAGAAATGTCTGATTATGAGATTATTGTTCCAGTGTTTGATTCAATGGTCAGAGGAAATAACTGGTGCCCAACACTATATAGATGAAATTCCTATTACCGAGGACATAGATAGGAGATAGTTTGATACTTTGTGCGGCAGTAGCTTTCTTGCTGGTTAGTATACTGTATGTCCATGTATCAGGACATACAGCCTTGATGGTTCTTTTTCCCTTCTGCAATGAGGCTTTTGTTAACCAACCCATTCTTCCTTTGTAGTTACTCTGTCTCTCTTCTGTGTTCAAGCCGTAGTATTTCTTTCTTCAAATAATGCAACTTCCTTCTTCTTCCACATGGCTGCCAGCTCTGCTTATGCTGTCTGGAGCAAGTAAGTGCATGTGAAAACCTCCTCATTGCCTGTTTTCTTACCATTTCAGTCTCCTCAGCCATCACACTGCTTCCATCTTTTTACATCAAATCTGAGCTCTTCATCCATCACAAAACTCCAATGCTATTCTTAACATCCCATAACATTCTGCTCCTATTTGCTTCGTGTCTCTTGAAGCCCTCTCTCCTCCTTGAGTTGTGCACTCTCCTGTGCTTTGCCATGTGTCTGCTTTTTTTCCTCCTGCAGATAAGTAATGTCCTTCTCATCCCCATTCACTGCTGGTTCTGTCCCACCTTAACAGGACTGTCCCAAAACTCATCCATTAAAAGTACTTCTTTTTCACTGACCGTCCTGGCTGAAATGACCCCGTCCACTCTGGCTTTCTTATTTGTACTGAGAACCTGCACACCCCCTGCTAAAATCTATTTGCATCTGGGATCGTTTTGATTTTTTTTTTTTTTTTGATCTTTGTAGTTTGTTACTTCCCATGTGGAGTGAATTCCTGCCTAAATGATTGTTTGCTTTCTCAGCGTTTGTACTTCATTGCTCTTTTACCTCTTTCAGGTTCTTCCCAGAAGGGACCCACACTCATGATCTCTGAAAAACCAAGCACATAAAACTGTTCTGTGCTGCAGTCCCTCCCAACAAGAACGCATGCGCTGTCTTGCCTTTCCTTGATTGACTGTTTAGCTGCTGCCTGTCTTTAATTCAACTGAGCTGCAACTTCTGGTGCAGCCTGAGCTACCTGGCTCTTGCCAGTCCCATGTTTTACGCTCCACCTTTCACTTGCCCTCGGCATCTGCATGCCACGCATTTTGTATCTGATGCTGCTACTGCCTCCCTGCTGTGTATCAGATGAACTTTGCCAGCTGTTTGGTAACCCCTGACCAGCCCCGTCTGCCACATATGGCATTGGAGAGAAAGTGAAGAGGCATGCGGGAGAATTTGCTGTCTCACATATACCAGCAGCAGCAGCAGCCTAGTGCAGCAGACCCTCATCTCTCCTGTGGTCCACTGTGATCTGAAATCTGCCAGGTAACTCGTGCACATTCATCGCATCACTTGAGGTCTGAGGTCAGAGTCTTGCGCGTGGCAGTTGTGAGAGGTTGTCACTGAGATGCAGATAGCATGTGCAGGGAGCAGAGTCTGTTTGTAAGGGTCTGTGAGTGAAGTTTTTTGTAAAAGACAGTCTTTGTTGGAATGAAACACTATTCGTCATTTTTTTTTATTTTTATTTTTTTGCTCCCCAGGGCACCTAATGAGAGCCCATGACCTGTAATTTATACTTCACCAAGAATTTTGGACATCTGGGGAGATTAGTGTAAGTATTAGCATAACCTGGGAAGGACTAAATGAGGATGCACACAATTTTGTGAGGTGTTAGGCCCTGATTAAATGCTCTTTACTGTGTAGTCACATTTTATTACAACTTACATATGTTTGGAACACTGATAGAAAAGAAAGCATGTCATCTATTTACAATCACTACACATTTACATTATATTATTTACAGATAATGAATTTAGTAATATATATGAGCAGAAAATATAGCAAATATCAATATGAAACTGTACAGGGCTTAATCTCATGTCCTTTACTGTGGTTGCATTTCACTGTAATAATAAATACAGTTCTATATTTACAGATTTTACTTTAAAAATCTATTAAATGAATTTTAACAATTTCAAGTTTAAAATATTTGATCAAAATATTTCAAACATGCTTATAAAAATAAGACAAAGCCTTTAGGACTTTCTGCAAGCTATAAAAGTTCTGATAAAAGAAGCTTTCTTTAACTAGTCTTTAGAATTATAACATTACTTTGCTTCTCAAATCACTTTACAAACTTCTTAAATATAGCGAGCTGAAAGGAATTTCACTGACATTAAGCAGTGCAGCACAGATGGACCCCAGTTAAATTAAAGCTAAGTAAACATGGTAATAGGTATTGTGCAATGGTTGACTGATCCTCTTTTTAATCCAAAGTGGTTTCAGGCATCGGTCTCCAGCTGTATGCTGCACTGCTTCAAAACCCACAAGAGATAAAGGATTAAGATAAGTACTCAGCTGACTTTATCGTACATAATTTCGGCATTGGTTCATTTTTTTTCCCTGAAGGATGAACATGTCTGCCAAAGTCAACTGATGCCATCTGTAACTGCAAAACTAAAAATATGCCAATGTGAGTGGACAAGAAAATCAGGGCATATCCATTGTTGGCAATAGATGCTTCATTGTGAAAATCCATTCTTTGAGTCCCAGGAAGTTACATATACAGTAACAGATGAACAACAGTGATCGTCTGTAACTGATTACCTTAATTACTGGGCTAGCTAACCTTGGCAATGTTCAGAAATTAGTCTCATTCACCCAGAAGCTGAGTGGCCATTAACTGAGGAGTGATTACTGCGCTATTAAATGTTACTCCTCAGGGAGCTATTTCTAACAACAAAAAAACTTGAGAATTGTGCACTTCCGTGTCTTAAACGATCAGCTCACTTGAGCAAAAGGTGCCAGCTCTGAGAAATGATGATTGGAATGTCCTCCAATGGCTTGGCTAAGGTCAAAGACTGATCTTCTGGGGAAGTGAAGGGAGCTCTGTCATCTGAGATACTTTGGCAGTAGACTTGGCAAAGACCTGAAGTCTCTTCTCATCTAATCGCATGATGTGTAAATGTACTTGCCTTGATTCAGCAAAGTATTAATAGATTTAAATCCGGAGAGGAACTCTGTGTTAATCTAATCTAACCTACTCCTAAACTAATGCCATCAGGCATCCCTGAATTCCAATAGCTGCTCCAATACCTTTTTTGGCAATATATCCAATTTGAATTTATACATATGTGGTGACAGATTGTTCACCCCAAGCCCTGGTAAGCTGCTTGTCTTGCTAGTGACCATCACTGTCAACAACTTGTACCTTTATTTCTATGTTGTATATCTCTAACATCAACTTCCAGGGGATCATACCAGATTCTTCTCCTCTTGACTTAGTCCTCTGCTCTCAAACTTCTGTTTCCCAGAAGTAGCTACTTGTAAACTGTGATCGAGTCACTTCTTTGAAAAGCTGTTTTATAAATTTATGATATTCAAATCCCTTTTCAATTTCTCAATCTTCTTTACAGCATGTGAACGCAAGAACTGTCTGAAATATTCCAGTAGTGCCTGCACCAGCGCTAAGGACACAAATCATACAACCTCTTCACTCCTATTTAATATTCCCTTGTCTATCCTTAGCCAAAGGGACGAAGTGGCCTCTACATCTTCAACTGACTAGCGACCATGAGCTACAGTCCCTCTAGAAACAGTTTCACAGGACAGAGATTGTGCTATGAGCAGGACTACCATTTTTGTTCCTAGACAAATTACTTTAAATCAGTGTTTCTATGTGAATGCCGTTGGTGTCATTTACTTGTACTCAGCACACCAGTCTTCCTGTATTCATGACTTTCTGTGTAGTATTTCCCCCTCTCAAACTCTATGAGTCTATCACCTGCCAATTTTATCAGTAGTAATTCTGGAAGTAATTCTACTGGCATGCTAGCAATTCATGACCAGATTGTGCAGAACCTCACCAGAAAAGTATCCATGTGACAATGGCTTGCCATTTATGATTACATTTTAAGTGCTTAGCAGGATTTTGGATAACTTCTTTCATACCATATTAATTTTGTAGTTTTTGCTGACAATTAAAAATGCTTTGTCAAATCAGAGGACTTCTAAAAAAACCAAACCTAACAGCAGGTAAATTGTTAAATGAACTTTATCAATTGAACATGGAGCTTCATCAGTCTATTCTGCAGAAACCTTTAGGACTTCCAACAGGACTACTTTTCCACTTAGATACCTTGCTGAATGAGGACCATACACAGATGCTTATAAAAACAATCTTGGCACTGAAAATCTATTATTAAGACCAAATTATAATAAACAGGAAAAAAGAAAAAAACAAAACCCTAACCCCTGAAACAAACTGTGCCAGGTGAAGAAAAAGCTTACCAATTTAACATGGTATTTTTGCTCTTGACCAACTTCCTTTTCTGAGTAGCACTACTTTAAAAGAGAGCAGCCAATACAACTGCACAAACTGAAATAGCTATCAGTTTCTCTCTTCATTCCAACATTTTGGAAACAGGCCGAGAAGGCTCAAGTATTGGATTTTCAGCCTGCTGCAACTTTTGTCATCATCTGTTTTGTGATGCATGTAACTAATTCAGAGGCATTCTCTAGCTTGTAGACACACACCCATACTTACTTTTGGGATTAAAAATTTTTGTAAACATAGATATTTTCTGCATTGCCACTGAAACTAGCGACATGGAACAAATGCTACTGATGAAAGATTGCAGCTTTCTGTCATTTGATAAGATGATGGCATTAATGAATTGCTGGTAGGCATGTCATATGATATGCTAGCACTTGTGAAAGTTACCAATGCTTGTGTTGAGTCACAAGATTGTTTTTCTATGTCTTCTGAATTCACAGAGATCAGACTAGCATGTTTTGATCTCCTCCATAACAATGTTTGTTTTCGCAAACTTCCCAAGTCCTCCTTAAACTGTGGATTGAAAAGTATATAAAGGAGTGGGTTTAGACATGCAGGCAGTGGGACAATCACTAGCAGTATTGACTTTATCACTTCTGGGCTGATAAAAGTGAGGTTTAGTAAGGAGGAAAAAGATAAGAAGGCCACAGGGCAATAAAGAATGCAATTAGTAAAAAGTAGCAAGGCTATATGCTTGACCATAGAGCAATCCCAAATGTTGTCTAGTTCTCCCTTTTCTAAACTGCAATAGAGCTTAGTATAAGCAACAGTCATTACCAGAAAACAAAGTGAGTTCAACAATACCAGTGCTACCATGTAGCCCATAGCAGTGGGTTCTCCAAATGGTAACGGTAAACAAAGCGGAGAAACCCCATACTCACTCCCAGTGAGGAGTGGTATCACTGCAATGATTAGTGCCAACATAAAGCAAAAGAAAATGGCAATTTTTACACTAGCAATAGAGGACTTTGTTTCAAACTTTGTAGCATGCTTTACAGAGAACGCACGTTCAAGTGCGGCTAAGGTAAGGAGGAAAATGGAAGCTTCTGAAGCAAAAATGGAGAGAAGACCAGTCATTTGGCAACCAATTCCGCTTTCCCACCGTGCTCCATACTGAGCAAAGCTACCAAAAGTTGATGCATCCACACTAGCCAGTACTCCACTAGCAAGACCCATGAAAGCATTTACAATAGCTATTAGACCAATCAAAAGTTTTATGGAGGACATATACAATGGAGATCTGAAAACTGTAGCAGTCACCAGTGCATTGCAAATAAAGGTCAAACCCACTATGGTCCACACTCCGATTCGGATGAGCCAGCTACCAAACAGATGGTCACATGGTTTGAAGGGACCTGAAAAGACAAAACCAAACAAACAAAAGGGCAAGGGAAACCCATGTAAACTAGAAGTCAATTTCGTACTTTGTAAGACTTCAACTTTCATGCCTCTTGCAAGTTCTCAGCACATCCAAGCAGTGAATTTGATTCCAAAAGGGGATCTGGAAATTTTCTCTTTCTTTGGAGTAATTAGAGATCTCGATAAAGTGCTGCTCATATGCATGCTACATGAGTCTTTGTCCCTCAACCCAAATATTCCAAATATTTTATATATATATATAGTTTTCTTTTGTTGTTGTTTGTTTGGTTGGTTTTTTTTTTTTTTTTTGCCTAGTAGTACAAGTGCAGTATGAATACCATGAGTAATTCCTCAGGAAAAAAAAGGATGGCCATATCTCCCTTTTCCTCAACTATGGTCTTACAGATGTGCAGAGCACCACTGTGGGGAAATAGCAAGTTTACCTGAAAATCCTGAAGGCCTGCCTCTTGCATTAGTAGCTGCATACATATTTTGCTATTGGTAATCCAATAGCTGGAGGCCAAACTTTATTCTGAACCTAACATTGACTAGATTGCTTACTTACTGAACGAAATGTCCAGTTTGTAGTTTCAACAAATGCTTTGATGTGAAGCTGAAAGAGATCTCTCTCACTAAACCAGGACAGGTTGCTAACAAGTCCTGGCAACAAGTGATGTAATGGATATGGACAGATGCACTTTGGCTACCTAATAACATGTCATTACACAGTCCAAGACCCCTTTGCAATGTCTTTGCAGAAGACTGCTTTGCTCTTCTTCTTCTCTGTTTCATCCATAATGATTCCAGGAGATGACTCAAATGGCTTTGACCTTTACAAGTAGAAGGTCAGGCCTATTTTTTGACATCCTATGTGTGAGGAAGAAAGTGCTTTAATTCATGTAGCATTGAAAAGAATAAGAGAAGGTGACTTTTTAAGCAAATTAATTCTGAATGAATTCAGGATGGATTTTGTAATTCTTTTTGTCAAGAATTTGGAATGGATCCTTAGAGGCAAGTTGCTCAGATAGAGAAATCTGGGTGACATCATTAAGTCTGCCATCATCTCCACCATTCTCACTGAAGTAATGGCTACTAAATATCCCGTCTTCACAGACAAATGCAGCATGGACCATAGTGCTACTAGTTTCAGTTGGGATCCAATATATTCTGAGAGGATTCAGTTTAGATTCTAAGGAGAAATCTGACCTTTTAGAGGAGATCAGGGTTCTTGAAGAATTTTAATGATGGAAGATTTGACATGTTTTAGTTTGGCTGCAAACAGACCTTTTGGGACTACCCATTTGAGAAAATATCCCTATAGTGGAATATTTAAATCTTTCACTTAGGATTCAAATAAACTTTTCTGCTTAAGTTGAGTATCAAGCTATACTGCAGGCAAGAAAAGAGCACTGCAGAAAGTGAAATGTATTGTTTGATAGACTGTTTGATGCAGCAGTTCCAGAATGACATATCCTTGAGACATGAAGATAAATAGGGAAGGTAGTTTGAAGACAGGCACCAAATAAAATTGGATTGTCAGTTTTGTATTCTCTTGAGATCAAATCTGGGAGATAGGCTGTAAGAGGAGAAGGCTTATGTGGTTCATTGGTTTCATTGTCTTAGCAGTCTGCAACAAACAGTTCATGACCCAGTGTTGTCCCAGTAGTAGAAAATTGAGGCTGTATTTGCATTTGTAAGTGTTGCCTGTTTGGAGGTGCTTCCAATGACCTGTGGCTGAACTCAGGTCAAGTATGACTGAAGCCAGGTCAAGTATGACTGAAGCCTGCTGTCCTCTCATAGATTTGAGGTGTGTATGCTGTGTAATTGAAGCTGAATGCTCTGCTGTCTGAGAATCATTATTTATCTTGTTACTAGTCAGCTATGCTCCCTCAAAGCAAGTCCTCCACAGTGGTCTCTGCTTGTCCATGAAGACACAACCCCTGCAGCTGATATGTACTCCATATGATTACAGCTGTTGCCATCGAGGAAGCAGAAGCATCCATTGTGTTAGTTTACAAGTTTTTCTAAGATACCATTTGAAAGATCAGCATGGAAGCTAAATTTGCTCATAAGTCTTGTGATAACTTACCTTGAAGACAATGACATTTTTGTGAACTCAGAAGTTCCAAAGGAGGCCATAGGAGAATATGGGGTAGTCAAATGTTTCTAAATTCTTCCTTCGGCCTCCTACCTTTTTCATTGCTCTTGACATAATTTTTATTTACTATTTATTATTTGCTGTTATAGACAAGAATCTTGGCTTGGAGTGAGTTTTGAAGTACTAGTTGTCACCTGCAGTTTTTTGTTCATGTTTCACAACGAAATAATGTCCAGGGAAAATGTGTGCTGAATCAGGATGCTGAAACTAGAAGCAACATTCCAAGTTCTTTCCTTGCCTTAAAGGAAACTTTCAGTGGAATTGGTGGCCTGTATCTTTGCAATTTAATCACCTTTTTTAAAAACCTATACTCAACACTGCAAAGCCAGGGATACACTTTTCTACAAAGAAAGTGACAGTGCCTTGTGATGGACTGTGTGTATGTCGATATAGTTTAATATGTCCTAGACACTGAGCTAAACTGTGTTGTTCAAGAAGCTCAAGTGTAGACTAACTTAATGAAATTCAGAAGAATTACTTCAGCTTTGCAAAGGAATGAGCAAGCAAAGATTCTGTTCTCTTATCTGTTTCTTGGCAGAAGAGAACCTTTGCTTTCTCATTCCCTTGATAAGGGGATCAATTCCTGTGATAAGGGGCCTGGAGTGAGGATCTGCCAGAGAACTCAGTGAAACTTCTGGTACATTCATAGATGAATTCAGTATCTGAATATTTTTCTGAACTTCAATGCAGAATTTTGTTTTATTGTACAATGTATCTGGTCTCATCAAATTATTGCAAAACATAGTGTTACTGTCCTAGTTTCAGATTCAGAGTTTGTTCTGCACCTCAAATACCTGTTAGTATTTTGCTAAGATTCCTATCTATTTGGTAGCTTCATACCTGGAGAAGGTGAGCATTGCACTGAATGATGAGCTTTCAGATCTTCTTCAAAGTCAAGAAGAAAATCCTCAAAGTCACGCTCATCTGTGGGGGACAAAATACCCAGATTTGATACTGCAATTTTCAGGAAAATTTCTTTTAGTACAAACTGCAAAAATCTCTTTGGTATTTAAGGCCTGTTCTCATCTCTTTGCCTGCCAAACTGTAAGCAGAAGCAGATGTATGCTTACTTGGTTTTGAATCACTGTACTCAAGATTATTTAAAAAGTTGGCACCATTACTTCTCTGAAAATAATCACTTTTAGAAAGGTACATTCTCCATTACCTAATTTGCAGTGTGACAACTGCCTAGGAAGGGGTTTAAAATACAAATTCCAC
Organism: Anseranas semipalmata; assembly: GCA_013399115.1. NCBI lineage: Eukaryota > Metazoa > Chordata > Aves > Anseriformes > Anseranatidae > Anseranas > Anseranas semipalmata. Next base: position 408,056 of record VXAA01006877.1, on the reverse strand, counting down.
TTTTGTGCCAGGCTACTAAGAATTAACCCAGGTTCTTTTGTGTTTCTTGTGTCATTGCTCTACCACGTATTCCTGGCTCTGTTCCTGCTGGGACTAGCCCTGAACTCTGAGACACACTGGTTTGCAGGAGTAGAGGTAGCAAAGAAAGCAGCAGGATAGTACAACCTGTAGGTATACACTTATGTAACAGGTCAAATAACAGATCTTGTGCTGAAGGGGAAGAAAAATACAGTTAACTTCTGTTCTGGAGAGCAGATGCACTCTTTGGTACCCAGGAAGCGCCAAGAAAAAACCCGGCAGCTATGCCTAAGTAGCCACACTAGCTCTGTGATTCACCCTGAAGCATGTGCACAGCAGGATAGCCAAGGAGGTGTTGCTAATTCCAAGGCTGGCAGGAAACTGAATCTTTCCTGCCCTATTATTGTATGAGGTTACATACCAGCACCACTTCCCTGTCTCTCAAATAAAGGGAAGATTTCACTTCGCACATTATTATTTGGACAGAAAGATGAGTGAGTGAGATTTCTGAAAGGCAGACCTGACAAAATGAGTTTGCTAAGCATACGAACACTTGAATAACATACTACCAGGCAAGGGAGAGGGAGATGCTTCCTCTGTGACTGTGAAAGAGGCTGCTCACTAGAAAAATCACAACCTTCAGGTAGATTTAAAAGCAAAAGGTGACAATTACCTTGAATTTGTAACAACCCAATATCCTTCCTGTGAAAATCATCAATGCTGCTATTCTCATCTTTGTTCCATTGGCTGGAGATTTTGTAGTGGCTCTCACAAGCTCCAAAGGCACAGCACTGATAAGCGTAGGGCATTTCCATGACCCTGTAGAAGAACAAGGAAGCATGCTATGATATTGGTTTAGAGCACCAGAGTTACTCAATTGCACTGCTCCTCTAATGTTAGCAAAATGATTTTGGTTAAATAGCCATGATTGAAAGTAAAAATATTTATGGGTAAAAATCAATCATGATGATATAAATTGAGGATTCACAAATAGAATTCTGCATCAGACATGCAGATGATTTCTAGGGTAATTTTAGTAAAGGCACAGTGGACCTTTCTTATGTATCTTCACGGGAGACATGGAAGTAGAAGATGACTTGCAGCTGAATGAATGTTACTGTTCCTTTTTTACGGCTTTTAACAATTTTACAGTGTAACTCAACAGTTTCTCCATGTTACTTTCTTAATGGTGTCTTTTAAAAAGCAAAAGATCACAACTGCACCTACCTGTCTAACAGGCAAAACCAAAACATCATTTCCCAAATGGAATTTGTCCAGTTTTGGGAAGATGAGATCTACTTTTGGATTCAAACTTCATCTATCTCTTTCCACATCAAATTTTTCACAGTAAAAGGGCAAAAAGGAGATTGCCTTTTGTGCACAGACCAAGGAAGCGGTGTTCTACACTGAAAGGTGAATGAATCACAAACACAGCATATGTGAAAACAGATGTGACTGAAGAAAAGGCTTTACTTTATTAATTCTCACAGGAATGAGCACGGTCATTGCAGGACATTAGATGTTCATTCCTAACTCCTTTAATATCATTGGTATTCCTAACACACTACTGAGTACTGGTGAGCGAGTTTGAAAGATTTTGAGGTTTTTCTATTGCCAGAAAATTGCTGATTTCCTGTATGTTTTGAATTCCATTCCTTCGGGGATGTGCAAATTCCGGGGTAGTACGTAAGAACTACATATATTCAACTTCTACAGACTACTTCTTCTATTCCTTGGATATACTTTATGCTTTGGAAATAGATATTAATTTGCAGTTCCCCAACAGTACATCGTAAAACCTAACAATTTACCTTAATTTCAAAAGCTCAATAAACCAAAAACTTCAGAGATAAAGAGGTAACTAGAAGTTATTCTGACTCAACTTAAAAAGAATAAAATAGAAGTGTATCCTACTATCAGATTACTTTCAACAGGTTAATAATGTAAATTAACATAATGAATGTTCCAAGCAACCTTTAATGTCCTGGAAAACCTACAAGGGAGTCTGTCTGTCAATGTCTGTCTGTCAAGCCCAATGCCAATAGGACTTAAACTTGCATGCTAGCCAAAGGCTTGGTACAAAGTGGAACATACTGAACCCTAAGCTCTAAAGTGATTTTTAAATTAGTGCATTTGGGGGCATTTAGGATCTATATACTTATATTTCTGTTGGGAATTAGCAACAATAATCTGTACTCTCGTACCCGATACAAGAAGTTATATAAGCTGTTTTTAAAGTACTCTGATAAAAGTTCAAGGTAACCAAGATCTAGCTATCACACAACTTCAGGCCAGCAGATGTAAACATTCAATTTCTAATTCATTTCTGTGCATGTCATCTTTTAAAGTATGGAGATTATCCTGATTAAACATTTTTGTAAACATTTCCCAGAAGCCCTTCTTAAATAAGCTATTACTAAACCCATAGACTACTAGACTAACCCACAGCTAGTCACCTGGGCTGAAAAACAATCTGCATCCCCAACAGTCCCCAACTAGAAATGACCCATTTTTGATGACAAAACAAAAAACAAAAACAAAACAAAACCACAAAACACCTTATAAAAAGAAACACTGAAAGTTCTGCAAGGTGATCACGGAACTTGTAGTGTCACACCTTTTTGAAGACATTAAATAGCTGCGGAAACAAATAGCTAGTGGACATTTTAGGCTCAAGGAACTAAAGCAAATATGTTCTGGAATAGAATAGCTCACTTGGAAGGGACCATCAGAGACCACCCAGTCCAACGGCCTGACCACTTCAGGGCCAACCAGAAGTTAAAGCTTATTACTGAGGGCACTGTCCCAATGCCCCTTGAACACCGCCAGGCACGGGGCACCCGGCACCTCGCTAGGAAGCCTGCTCCAGCGTTTGACCACCCTCACAGTGAAGAAACCTTTCCTCACGCCCAGCCTGAGCCTCCCCTGGCGCAGCTCTGGGCTGTTCCCGCGCGTCCTGTCAGCGGCCTCCAGGGAGCAGAGGCCGGCGCCTCCCTCTGCGCTTCCTCCTCAGGGAGCTGCAGGGAGCAGCGAGGCCGCCTCTCGGCCTCCTCTGCCCCAGACCAGGCAACCCAGTGCCCGCAGCCGCCCCTCACAGCACGTGCCTGCGAGCCCCTCTACCAGCTTTGTTGTCCTCCTCTGGGTGCTTTCAAGGACCTTAACATCCTTTTGTACTGTGGAGCCCAGAACGGCACGCAATACTCAAGGTGAGGCTGCACCAACACTAAACACAGCAGGAGTCACCTCTTCTGACAAGCTGTCTGTGCTGTGTTTAATGCATCGTTAACAATGAAAGATTTCCAGATTGTGTTGGGCTTTTACCAGTCTGTTGGCCTGTCACATCGTGGAAATGTGGACCATGGTGCTGTTCCACTACTTCCACAAAGTGGCCAGAAAAAATGCCGCTTTTAAATTATCTTTATTTAAAGACCAAGACTCCCATTTCTCATCCTCTCTGTAGGACTTTGAAGCATCCTTTCTTAAACTTGAACATTTCCCTACCCACCACCCTTGGGTTACTAGACTATACGTATAGATCCCAAATTGGCAAATACTTCTGAATTTGTGTGCAAAGCATACATGCACAGACTGACTGGGACCCAGAACACAATGGACAAAATATACTTTACAATGCAGAGAAACTAGTATCAGCTCTTCTTGATGACAAAGGAGTTCCTTTCTTGCAACAGCTACTTTTAACACTGAAAAAACAAGGCAACTCTCAGCCATACAGTGCCAGAAGCAGTCCTTTTATTTGATGTGGGTGATTAGATTTGGACTTTGTCAAATTAAAGTCTTGTAGAAACACTGTCTAAATTTATTTTTATATACTGCTTATCTTACTGATGATATCTGTACACCTGACAATTTTTTTCCTGCAGCTAGGAATGCCTGTTTTTCTGTTTTTAGATTAAGCAGAGTGCACAATGTTGTTTCCACCTCACAAAGGTGTGGGGTTGATGGTGAATGCGAATGCACAGTTATGATGGATGGTCACTGAATTCTTTACAGCACTGAATCAAAGCATCAGATAAAGAAGGAAGGAGTGGTTGGCAGGCTGACTTTATTTCCTCATAGCTTGCTACAGCAAGCTGGGCTCGGCTCTGTGAGCATTCTTGTGCCATTGCTGAAGGTGGGGCAGGGGATGCTCAGCTCTTTGATGTGTTTGTGCATTGAACAGCAATGACCCATTTAGATGAGCAGGAAGCTTTTGTACAGGAATTTGTCTTTAATATGTTGCAACCAATGTCTAGTTCCAACAATTACAAAGGGTGAAATTACATTTTGTTTTAGATGTCTGTTCAAGTTTTGTGCTTCATGCACTGTCTGTGCAGTGATCCTGTGTGAAGTCCTGGCCTCATTTTAATGTAGAAGTCCTACAGACTCCACGTTCTCTCTCTCCTGACTGGGTATCAGTTGCTTTTCGAGATGTTAATCAGCTCTAGATATATCAATCATACTTTTTATACTATTTTTAAGACCTAAGCTATTGCCTGACATCCTTTTTAATTACTTATGCAGACTAACTACACTGTAGTTGCACTTTAGCAATGTACATAATTTTACTGGTGGAAAAATCATACAAAACATAATGTTGACAAAAAATTCAAAAATCTTAGTTGTACACAATTCAGTTGAATAGTGGATTATTGCAGGATTTCTTATGCTAGTAGGCTATGGTATACATATTACTATATATTTGCTTGTTTGGAATGATCAATTTTCTTGTGTTTACATTAAGAAACTTCAGGCATTTTAGAATTGTCACCTGCCTCAACATGTGGGCAAAGTCAGTGAGAGAAGAAAAACTGGCAGCAGCTCAGCCTCAGACATTCACGACTTTTTATGATACTTGCTTCTTGAGCTCTCGGACTCATCTGAAGACTTATGTATGGCCTCTAATGCTTTGAACATTTGTGTTATAAAGTAGTTTCATACACTGTGATCGAGTGTAGGAAATACACTCAATACCCAATCTCCTCTGTGACAAACTACAAATATTGGGTTTATTAAGTCTTTTAAGGCACTGTTTCCTAACCCTTGAACCATTTTTGCAGCTCTTCTCTCTGTTTATATTAACATACCATCACAGAAGTACTCTAGTGTGGATCCTTCTAGTGCTGTATGCAAACATTAAATCATCTCCCTACTTCTACTCATGACTCCCTTATTCATAACTTTAAACACTCCAGTCCTTTTCATCAGTAGCATGTCTCCTTGAGTTGTCTGCCTACTATGACTTACGGAACTTCTTCAGTGCAAAAGGCAAATCTAGTGAGGATATAAGGATGGAGTCTCCTTCCTTGAAGACTTTCAAAAGCTGTCTGGACATGGTCCTGGGCAACTGGCTCCAGGTGGCCCTGCTTGAGCAGGAGGTTGGACAAGATGACCTCCAGAGGGCCCTTCCAACCTCAGCCATTCTGTGATTTTGTAACTATGTTCACACTGTTTAACTGTTTCAAATTTTATGATATCTTTTACATTAAAATGAGGAAAAATATAATTTGCAGTTGGCATCCTCCAATTAAAACATAAAAATCAAGAGAGAGTTAGGGGACACTCCCTAATATCCTGAAGTCAGAGGGCAAAACTCTCTACTGTGACTTCTCTATGGTCATCCAGTGACTGGCAGAGCTGCAAATAATCTCTAGAGATCATTTCCTTCCTCTATCACAGAGCATCCAGCAGAAAATTAATAGCATCAAAATATTTAAGTAATAACGGTAAAGTACTATCTGAATCTTATTCAAAATATTACAGAAAGGAAAAAAAATGTACATTTCTACTTGAAACAAAAATGGCAAGGTATTTTGGAACTTCAGGAGTATATCCTTGATATTTACTGAATTCTCACTAAATATAAGGGAGTTTCTATAAGCACAGTCCAGTAGAAGGACATATCACTAAGCTGCTAGCAATATTGTTTTAACAGCTTTTGAAACATATCACCAGGAAGCAGATGTGGCTCATATTAAGCAAGTACTGGGGTTAATATTTCAAAACACTTCATAGTTTCTTCAGTTAAAAGTGGGCATAATAAAATAACTCTATCATTTTTATCATATTTGCTTTAGTTTTAATACCACAGATCAAAGACTGACAATACGAAGCAACATGCCTTACACACTGACACACCTTCCACTGCACATGAACACAAATGTGGCTTATTAGTTTTAATGATATACTCACTTGAGTTCTGGAAAATTTTCAGATGATATCAAACTTTGTAGGGCATGATTTCCTGTTAATTTTAAATGAGTTAAACCATGTAGGCCCGTCACAGGAAAAGAGGACAAAAGGTTGGATGACACATCCCTGCATAACAGCAAATAAAAATCAGCTTACAGGTTCTCATTTTTTTCTTCAGTGCTAGAAGAGTCATGTTGGAAAAACAGACTATACTATTCTAAATCGATCAAAAATGACTGCATTATAGAGGCCCCAGTCAGCAGAGCAAAGCTGCAGCAACACTCAGGAGTATACACCTATATTTCTAGCACAAAGCTAATGGTATATACCTAGCACTTCACTAAGAATAATCTCTGTTGTCAAATTTTGACTCCAAGCATTCAAGTGCCAGTTTTGAGACCAGCAAATGAATTTAAAAATAGTTCAATAGGTTGTTGAATTAAAGGGAGTCAATACCAGAACAAATTCACTCACCTTAAAAAAAAAATCAGTGGGATGCTAGAGGGCATAGCTGGTCTGAAATCTACACAAGGAGGAGCTCAGGTGTATGGGGAAGAAGTGTGTTTCAGAGGAGGATGGGTTTGAGCTGGAGAGAGTGAAGGTGACAGTTCTATGCTGAGGTTTGTCTGAGAAGCTTAGAGAAGACAGTGCAGATGAACATGGAGACATGACTGGGCAAAGTAAAACAGGTGAATGAAGAAGTGACTGTGATCAAGGAGAAATGGTAAAGTAATCAAAGAGGGGGAAGTTCAGATGTACTCTGTTCTCTATTACTCCCTCTCCCTTCAACTTATTCTATAAGCCTTTTCAGTCCTCTTCATGTTAATCTACACTGCAATACTTAAGATGGTCAACACTCAAGAAGGAAGAAGGGGAGTCCGATGCTACTGAGATGTTTTTATGCTCAAGGGTGGACTTCAAAGTTCCTGTTCTTGGACTATCTAAATCTAAAGGGCAAGTCATAAAATAAGAGGTATGTTGATGGACCGGTCTTCTACCTTTTCTGCTTATGTTTGTGCATGTGTGTGTCCTACTGCTCACAGCATAGTTAAATACCGGGGTGAAATTCTGGTCCTACTGAAATGGTAAAAACTACCACTGACTTCAGTCAGACTTCAGGGCTACAGACTAGCATTTCAGGTCACACTCCAGTACACTGGTTTACTGTTTGTGTGTGTATGTGTTTAAAGGCTTTTTTCTTTAACTCTCTGTGACTATTGCGCTATTGACCAAAGGCAGAATTTATTGCTGGCAGCATGATGTTCCCTCACCCATTCTTCCGTGAGAAAGCACTGAGGAGCATCCCCCAAAAGGGACGCCACAGGCAATATTCTCCTAATGGAGATTTTTCAGTGCACCATTCAGAGGGGAGGCTTCTTCCATTAACAGACATTAATACCCCTTTCCAAATGTATGCTTCCCATAACTCCAAAATCCAACTACTGGATTATCTGTGATCCGATGCCCATCAGTGTGTCTTTATGAACAACTTCAGAGCGGGATGACTCCAGAGGAATTTTCTTTCAAGTCTTCCCCATACACCCACTGTTTCAGGGATTCACCTTAAAGAGGTATTGCAATGACAGTAGGAAGCAGGAAAAAGTTAATAAAGACAGAAGTGCTTGTGAATAAGGCCTACAGAATTGGACTTCTGCTGTTTTGACCACTAACTACTCTGGCTGAAGTCACTAAAGAAGAAAAACTATTCCATTAAATGAGAAGCAATGAAATAAAGATGCTTACTGGAAAATGTTTCAATTTAATTTTTAATCCGATTCCTTAGTCCTGATACAACTAATAAGGTATCTGCCCCACTGCTAAAAGAGACTAAACTACTAATAAATTCCAAGAAGAAAGGCAGATAGACTGATATGTTTCTTGGAGCCCAAATCACTGATTACACTCTGAATATGGTATATGAAGCTTTGCCATAATACCGATGTGAATTAGTGAAGTACAAGAAAAGAGACATTTAGGTATGGATTCAACAGATCAGAAGATTAGAATAGAGAGCCTCAATTTCTGCTGAGTGGGGCATCAAGTTACTAAATTTTTACATGTTCTTGCAAGAAAAATGTGAAAATTTAAATGTAAAAGATATATAAATACTTACAGTTTGATCAGAGATGGTAAAGAGGAGAAGGCATTGGGGTGAATAATTTTAATTTTGTTCCAAGCTAAATCCCTACAAGAAAAGTGAGTGGAAAATTACATACCCACTGAGTGAATATGGAAGTTTTCATACACTTGATTAGGGTGCCTAAATATAAAAAAGGTATTAATTACATGCAAATATTTTCAATAAACTTCTCCATATCTCATACTGCAAAATCTTTTTTAAAATTTTTCAAATTATGTTAGTCCGTTAATGGTGTTAATTACGAAGGTGACAACATTCTCTAGAACTTCTTAATGCCCTTTACAGTCTAACTCAGTTGTTTTGAGTCTGCTTCGCAGTTTCCCAAGGCAGCAGAAAGAGGACTGGGGTATATGGACGACTTCTAAGAGGCCCTCATGATATGACTAGGAACAGCAAATCCATTGTCAATAGGCTTAACTTCTTAACAGTTTTCACCACCCCGAAAAATAAAAAAAAACTGAAAGCAACTAAATTAAGGAAAAAAAAAAAGGTATGGGCTTGTTCCTGCAAAAACTTATGAGTAATTCCTCAACAAAATTATTCTACTGTGTCTGTGTGAATACTAGAAACACACATAAGTTTGGAATCTATTTCTTATTGTTATTCTTTATAGAGAACTTTTCTCTATAAAGATTTCGTGCTCCCTAGAGCTGATTCCTACATGAACCTGCCACCAGCCACTAGCTTTGGCTCAGTATGTCTCTCCACCTCTTTCAGAAATGTTCAGAAGTAACAGCTTTTATAGCTGTAAGTCTACATCTTTGAATTCATTGCTGCAGATGCTCAACTTCACAATGTTTATTCTGCTTTCACAGTTATGACCTAATGGATGAAAGATCAAAGCAAGGAAAAATAGAAACAAAGATGTTTTGGGGCAAACAGTGAACAGACAGAGTAGACAGCGAATAGATAGTGAATATGCCCCATGTTTTTGAGAACCCAGGTGAACCACTGTTAGGGCTGTACTCACAGAGAACGAAGAGCAGCCAGCTGCCGAAACGTGTCTGCTTTGATTTCATCAATTTCATTATGGTGCAAGTCACTGAAACAGCAATAAGAATCCCTCAGTTTCAAAGGCACCCGCAGGACGCTCCGCAGTATTTTAGAGGGTTTATGATCCACTTTGGTACATTGTAAGGGTATGTATTTGGGATATGTTAAATTGGTCAGCAGTAACCAAATTAATGATGCTCAAGCAAATTTGTATACAGATGCCTCTTTTTAGGCATTTTAGGATAGTTTGAAGCTTACATTTTTTGAAGTTTTTTACATGCAGTAAAACAGGGTAAATCTTCCAGCAGATTATAAGACAGATCCCTGTAATACAGAAGAAAATAAAAGATTAACATTCAAAGTAACGTTAAAAGAAAGATTTCCTTTCCTTGTCTCCCTTCATGCTCAATTTAAAATAATTTGTTTTTACAGGAGAATAGAAATGTGCAGACTCAGTTATCATCTCTCATCTGCCAGATTTTGATTTCTAACTGAGGAGGAGATAGGAAGGGAAAAGGTAAGATGTATTAACTCCATATCCTACTTTCGCAAATTCCTTGCAGTGTCTGATGATTTCCTGCCTGAAGTGTAGACTTCTGAGTGTTTTACAGTAATAATATTGGCAGTCTGCTTTTAGGGAGTATTGGTTATGCAACACAGACTTCATATGCATCACGTTTAACTTGACAAATATTTAAACCGTTTTAAATGATCTACTAAATACATATATATATACATACTAAATACATACATTTTGTCAGAGAATATCCTATATTTTTCTGGCAATAATCACAATGAACTGTAATGAACTTTCCATTCTACACTTTTAATTAAGCACTATTGCCTCTGATCCTTAGAACTGTTATGTCTTACAACTGAATGATGTGGTTAAAGATACTGGAGCTAACTTTGAAATCAATCACTACATGGGAGAAAAAAACTCTTAAAAAGACTTGAGCCAAAACTCAACAAATTACAGAATAACTGAAACATCTGGACTGATTTATAGTATAATCTAACTAATCAAAAACAAGCCGAGGCAATTTGCAGAAATTGGAGGGAAAAAAAAAAAGGAAAAGAACCAAACACCCCTCCCCTTCCCACTCTCAATAGTTTCATCGCATATATGCATCTTGTTCAGGGAAAACTGAATCGGAATTTTGCTGGTGGAAAGAATACAGAAAAAAGCTTATACCTATAATTACAAAAAAATGTCCTTTTTCACAGTTATTTAATATTATCAACTAAAAGATTAATCTCTTTTCATTCCTGCTTCAAATCCTTTAAAACTGGATCATATCTACCCATTTACTGTCTTGGAAAAATTTTATTTTCACAATTACTATTCCGGTAGGGGCGTTTTGTAGATTCTATGTCTGACTTGTGAAAGTGGTGCAAGTAATGACAGTGTGTGATTTTAATGCGTTCCGCTCTGCTTTTACTATGCACAAAGGCTACCATCAACATACACACATTTTTGTCATGGCAGGGAAGACTGTTGCCCCTGTTTTTGTGTTCTTCACAGGTACTCTGTGGTCCAGATCAGATACTCCAGAGAATGCAAGTGAGCTGGAGGCTTTTAGGCCAAGGTAAAAGATGTTTAAGGATTTTTTTGCACTTTGTCAATACATGAGGCTCTTGGCAGCACCTGAGGGCAAGTGGTTATGGTTCCCTGTTGAAGTGCGTAGGTAAGTGTGCTGAGAGGAGTCTCTTGAGGACTGCTGGGACCATGTTCTTGGACATGCCTCTACTGCAGGTGTGCAGGCACCCAGGAAGCCTCTGTGTTTGTTCATCCATGTTTGGAAGCATTGGTGGCTATGCAGGATACACAAATCGGCTTTCAAATAATGTTTGTGCTTGTAGGATTTGTGTCTCAAAGCAGGGTGTTCCGCTGTATCTGAGCGAGGAGGCTCCTTCAAGATCGCTGTCTCCAGGTAACTGGTTGGGTTCAGCACACCGTTATACTTCACGGCACAGGCAAAACTAATATGTAAGTTTAAATGTGAACTTGGCAGGTTTGTTCCAATCTGATGGGAATGAGGCAAAAGCAACTCTGTGTACATGAAATGGCTTCCCCACCCGTTTGAATGGCAGCTTTAATAATATTGGGTGATACTTGAAAATAAGGAATGTGAATTTTCAGTGGAGGGTTCTGCTCTTCTATGAACTGTAAAATTTATTAATTGCTACTGTATTTATTTGCCTTCTGTTTAGAGATTTTTTATTATTTTTAAATAATACAGGGCATATTCAAACTTAAGTCTGTGTGCAGACTTTTTTCTGGCAACAGACTCTATTCTGGAAATGATTATATTTAGTCCATCAACTAAAACTTAATTTTTCTGGAAATGTTCATGACATCCATGCTGGTATTCAAATAATGTGTTATAATTAGTGCTATTTCAATGCTGGCCAGAGAAGTAATATCAAATACATTCCTAGTGATGTAATACATAGAGGAAAGTGCTGTTGGCTGATTCTCAAAGCAGCGGACACAATGATTACTTTCGTTAGTGATTAAACAAACTCCAAGGACATTTCCAAGTTAAAATAATATTGGATATTTGGTAAAAGAAGTATGCCCCAACTATGCCAAGTAATAGTCTATTAAAATTTCAGTCAACTACTTATGTCTGTTTGGAAAAGAAACTAAAAGAGAAGCATAAAAAGTACTCAAAGCTAAACTCCATACTCAGTTATATTTTCCATTCACTTCACTGAGCTATCTGCCTCAGAAAGAAAAGAAAGCAAGAATACTATAGGAGGCACAGAATGAATGAAAATAAAGCCATGCAAACTAGCTCTGCAGTTTTTTAAACAAAATCGAGAACCATTTTACCCTTTCCTAAAAATATACAAAGTAATTATCTTTTCCAGAAATGTATGGCAAATCCTGATTGGTACATGGACTGTGAACTTTTTGAGGCTGGTATTTTTGAGTAAGATGGGGACTCGCTCCCTGCTCTGAATTCCTAGGCAGTAATGTGATACACAGAAATAGCAGCAATTGGGTAATTTCAAAATCATAATGATTTCATTTGTTCATTAATCTTTTGTATTACTGTAATGTTATTAATCTTACTGAAACGTACAGCACTTGGAGATTAGGTAACTGGTCACAAGCTGATTTGGGGAGAGAGGTGATCTGTGCTCCTGTGAGTGTCCTGTTGAGAGCATTTATAAAAAAAAATACTTTTTAAAGACTGCAAAACAAATGCTTCTTTTTAAAGACATTCTTTAGAACAAGTTAGCATCCAAAAATATAGAACAAAGCAAAAATAATTCTCTATCACTTACAAACTCTCCAGACTTGTAGTCCCAGTCAGATCAGGAAACTCTGTTATCTGTGAAGCACCATTTAAAGTCCTAGAATTTAAAACATCATTTAAATAAAATTGTGGTGAGGGATGTGTGGGACTGCAATATATAAAGACAATTAAAACAAAATTAAACACATACAGAGTTCTGAGTTCTGGTAAGTGTTGAAAAGCAGATTTTCCAACAAGCTGGATAGGGTTATCATAAAAATGTCTGAAAAAGAGAGCAAAAAGACATATTATACAAAATATTTTAAAGGATTCAAAGCACATTACATGATTATATCATATATAAATGAGTATACTCTGTATGCTCAGTCACAGAGTTGGTGCACCTCTGGGCCTTTGCCTATGTCCCACTATCCTATGTCCCACTAGCCTATGTCCATCAACCGTATTTTGCACACTGAAGTGGTCAGTCTCCTTGGATTTAAAACCAGAAGCCTGTCAAAAAACCGTTCCCTCTTTCTCCCAGGCTTGCAAAGATTGAAATCCAAAGATAAAGAACTTCATTATGACATGAGACAAAGTTAGCAGGTGAAGAAGTCAGAACTTTACACACTTGGAGGAGGTTGACTATCCACAGCATTTGAGTTCCACTGCATTTTCGAAGCCATGCTGCTTTTGCTCATAAAATAATACTGCTCAAGATAGTCATTATTTTTCTTACATTTGTTTTACAATTTCTTATTTTGAGGTTTGCCAATTAAATGCATTCTCATGTAAGACCATGGGAACTGAGACCGGAATCCATCAGGAGTAATTTTTGCTATCTTCTACATTGCCAGTAATACTAAGAGACCTATAAGGAATAGTTCAACTGAAAGGTCAAGAGTGAGGCAGCAGTACTCACTCTCTTTAAATAAGGTATGCAAACTGCCACTCTGTCCATGAGGTTGGAAAGATACAAGCTTGTTTGCTTGCATTATTACATGCTACACAGTATACCCACAAGATGATCTATTAGACAAATAGCCACAAATATGGTATTTAGTTCCACATTATCCAACAAGAAGAGTCACTGAATAAACTGTTATCACTTACATTGTAATAAGTGATGGATTACCCGCAAATGCACGCTCAGGTATTGACTTGATGTTATTGCTATGAAATCCCCTACAAAAGAAAAAACGGTTTACACAGTAAAGAAAAAAATGTGAAGGCACAATCTGTGTTCACAATGCACAACAATTTTTTTGTTTGTAATAAGAAAAGTATCTATGTGTAAAGGTATGTCCTTGTTTTCTGGGGTAAGATAGAACTGAAAAAAGCAAATGAAAAAGAAAAGCAAAGGAACAGCTAGAATTCTGCACTTTTCTAAACGAAGAGTACCATTTGGATAAAGTTAATTGCAAAATGGCATTTTAAAATTCAGATGCTCACGGTAGGAAACAGTGCTTTGTAGCTGTATGTCATGTATGTATGAATGTATGTGTACGTATGTATTACGCAAATATACACACATGAAATAAGAAAATTAACAGTTAAGTATTAAAAACTAAATAAATAACAATAAAACAGTATATATATATATATATTTCCCCCTGTGCTTGTTAAGCTGCAACTATTTCCTTTGCTAAGATAATAATGAATTACACAAATTTATCAAGTAAATGATTTTATACACTATACTGTTGAGTCTCCCACAACCAACTTTTTGTTGAAATACTATAGATGTGGACATGGACAAAATATCCAATGGAGTTGTGACTGTTGGATAGAGGGCCAAATCTTTGTCTCATCATTAATTACTGGATTTTATTCATATGAGTAATTCTCCATTGTGAAAAACAAAAGAAACAACTAAGGTTTCAAAAGAACAATGATGATTTGTGTGGGAAACTCCCATTAGTTCAGTCGGGTATGAAAAAGGCTTCCCAGATTAAATTTATACATTTAGAAAGCCTCAAATTGTTCACTGATGCAAGCACACTCGGTCATTACTTGGACAGGTCCCACATTACTGGTTTCACTTGTTTAGTCATCGTGCTACTACTGAAGAGACACAGCAATGCTCTAAATCCCTTCTTCTTCTGCATGCAGTAAAAATGGCATCCATGTAGATGCAGATTCCAAGCAGGACCCCGTTTCATCTAGAACCAGCAAACAGGCTGTTTTTGTGGCTGTATTGAATGCAGGATTCCCTGCATGGCAGAAAAGCTAAGGAAATGACATGGCTACTTCCCAGGGCACTGTCTGGCCCCTCATCACCGCTCTAACTTCAGTTAGAGTGCAGGAGCAGCCCCATCATCAAAGAGCAGCTTTCAGTGTATTTCTGCAAAATAGAGTCTACAGTGCTTCTGAACTGGTTTGAAGAGAGCGTGATCATGGCTACAGCCTCTGCTCTGTGGCACTGCACCCCAGTGATACACCCTGCCTGATCCAGAGGTATGTTATAGCCTGTCTGTTCATGTGCTGAGCAAAAGAACTTAAAGCCATTTGCACCCTTGGGTAAGAAGATTAGTAAGGCCGCACTGGGAAAAATGCTCCCACAGGTATCTTCAAAACCCAGTCTGGCAAACATTATGTGGGCATTAAGTTTGGGTAACAGCTATATCCACTTACTTTGGAGATAGAACTACCCCTACAGCTGAGATCATAAAATGCAGAGCGCCTGTGACAAACTGATATGGCTCTGACTCGCTGGCCAGCTCTCCAGCTCTGACTGGCTGCCTTGATGTCTCCAAGCCATATTCTTTGTTTTCAGCTCAGGCACAAATTCTGAGAGAAAAACAAGGCCTGGCCCAGAAGAACCCTTGGTAAGGTAGCCCTACAATGAGCTGAACCTCCGCTCCCTCCTCCAGAGCCGCATTCTTAGCCAGCATGGGAGGTACTGAGCTGGAGTCAACGCTGCCTGGGGATTCCCTGCTTTGGAAAAAATCCCAGGTCGCTTCTTAAAGTGGCTTTATCATCAGTTTGTGATGCAACAGTGCTATAACTGTGTCCAATTGCTATATTACCCAGTTTTTGTGGGTAATATATGCTGATGGTACCAGTAGCATGGTAAATACTTCAAATGGAAAGAATTCTGAACATACACACTGTTGTGTACATTGTGTGTACAATGTGTGAATATTTCATTCATTCTTTAATAATTCAGCTGTTTCTTGCAATAAACATGGCTGGTTTCTTTTCCTTGTTGACATTATTTTATGGAAACCATGTCTGTGCATCCAGAATTGTTTTGTTTACAACATTACACAGGGCTATTTACATTGAAAAGAAATTGCTTTAATTTAATGGGGCAGGAGGGACGGAGGAAAGCATTTAAACCTGATCGGCCAGTAAGAGTGCCATGTTTTTTTCTTAGACTAGCAGATTGCATTATTTTGGATTGCTTGAAAAAAACAACTGTTGTGTTTGGGACTCAAAATTAATTAATTGTGTTTATTATTTACTGTATTCCAAGGATGAAGTTCCTGAAAAAAATCTACTGCACAATGCAGTATAAAAGTTGTCAGAACTTGAATGTTCTAAACTGTATGTTGAAAATTATCTTTTATGCATGTTGGCATGTTTATTAGTTTTTCTTAGGATATGAGTTTTTAAGGATTACTGATAAAATCGACAGCATTAAAAAAAAAATCAGTCACACACTAGACAAAACATCCTCCTTCCTAATATAAGTGCTGTACTTACAATTCTTTTAGGTTTGTTAGTGTCCTGATAGCAGTGGGGAACTCGTCCAGACTGTTGTAATTTAAATCTCTGTGTGAAAACAGATTGTATTATTTAGGTTATGCACTGCATCAGGGATAACATAGAATTGTTAGCATTTGTAAAGAAATATTGTCTTCCATGCACTGAATAAATACATACAGCTAAAAGCCAATAAATCCTCAAAAGTGTACGGATGTTTTCTAACAAACTCTATTTAGGGCACATTCTCATTCCTATTTTCTTTATCAGCATCTTATTTTCAGTTGTATCTTAGCTATTCCGCAATGAAGAAACCAAAAGTGGATTTCTGATACTACTAATGGATCTGCTGTTTTGTAAATTGCTTATTATTACTTGAAAGTATCAACAGAAAAAAAAATCTTTCATACAGAACACTCAATAACTTTATACGGTGAGCTGGATTTTACATGGTTGATACATCTCATTATAAAGGTTTCATTTGCCTCTGACTCACTTAGTCTTTCAAGACTTAGATTAGTTTTTTTTTAATCTGATGTACTTTTCACGGTCTGTGAGACCAAGAAATTTTACGTGGGAAAAACAGGAGATACCGGAGTTTGGAAGGTAAAAATGACTAGGAGAAATCTTCCTCTGGCTAAAACAAGTGGGAAAGTTCAGTAAGTTCAACTTTATCATCAACTGTATGGCTTATTTTAAGCTTTGGCAATATTCATATGAAGAATGTTTCTAACCACACAAACTGTAAAAACAGTAGTTTAGCTAGGATAGTGACCTCTGCTTTAAGAACTGCTCATGCTGCAGCAGCAATTAGACTTCACTCTGCTAAACTGGATGGGCTGTAAGCATACTTCTGCCCTGAGCACAACATATGCATCCTTTAACATTCAGGAGACACCTGAAACTAAAATTGAGATGTGCCTGTTTAGTGTGATGCTCCCTGAGCACTGCTTTGTGAAGAATACAGTCTGAAAAACTTGAGTAAAAGCCTTTTTGAATGGGCAAAACACAAATCACAGTTTACAATAGATTGAAATTGAAATAGTATCAGGCTGAAGTAATGCAGGCAGGAAACTGCTGTCTGAACTCAACAAGGCTTTCCTTCCTGCTTGTAAATCTCTCTCTCCTGCTTATTGACAAAAAGAGATTACAGGCATGTATGGTTTGGTTTTGCCCTCCAGTGATATGTGATTTCCAGACCTATGCGTTGATGCAAACAAATGATCTTAAAGCTGGCGTCCATCGTTTACACTGAGATCTCTTTAGATTATCTTGAAACTATCTGGAAACTGGTCTATACAGTATGCAATTACTGCACTTGGGGCAAGTGCTACATTCTCCTATTGCAGTGAAGTGGCTGCACCTACACTAATTCCCAGGTTCATGATTGTCCTCTGTGTTTTCACTTCTTTCATGCCAGGTGGCTGGGACTGGGTTTGCAATTACTTATTCCATTGTTCTTTTTTTCCCCATTTTTGACCAACTGCCATGTGAATCTCACTTAAAAAAACAAAACAAACTATTACATTTTCCTTCTCCCTTTCCCGTCCCCCTTTCCGGTGCTACACTGAGGGACTTCCTTTCAACTCACAGCAGGCTAAAAGTCAAAATTGTAAAACTGGAATCCAGTTCTAAGGGATCGATGAAACTGAAGCTAGGGATTAAAAAAAAGGCCAAAACTTCTTGCTTTCTGATCTTACTGAAACATGAAAATGAGCTGTACAGACTTCTGTGGATGAGAAAGAAAATAGTTACCTTTAGACTAGCATTATTCAGATTTGATACTTTGCTCCTCAAACCAGGCCTTTTATGCTCTGCCCTGGTTGGCTGAAATCTCTAAAATCTCTGAAAAGGATTCAGCTGAGTGCAGCAGGTGGCAGAGAGGAAGATATGCAAGGTTTTACTGTCCCTGTAGCATTTTGGGGTTCTGTTTTCTACTCTAGCAGACAACATGTTCATTCATCTAACTGTAGCAAAATACTTTGTGCTAAACATCAGCAGTGCATTCCTGTTTGGCATTCTACCATACAACTATTTTCCCTTTGAAAACTCAAGAAAATTTGAATTGATCTGAACAGAACTATGGAGAAAACTTGAGTCAGTTTGAATCTTTACCAGTGCTATTCTTTATCAGAGTTCTTTAAAGACAAAAACTTGGATACAATTGAAACGTTCCTCTCTTCCCTTGTAAAACATACATAATTTGGCTGTTTTGTACCTTCTCTTTTTCCAGGGATAAAAGAATAAAATCATCTGATTTTATAACCCCCCTCTATGGAGAGACAGTTTCTTAATGGTAAACCTTTTCATTGTGACGGTTTCCCAGTCTAGCTATTAGCTTTATTGATTAAACAAGACAAATAAATAGTACTAAACTAAGCAAACAAAACTGTTCATGAATAGCCACTTCTTTTTCAATGCCCAATACAGTTCTCAAATGTCCTTTAAACAATTTATAAATTAACAATGCTTATTAAAAAGGCAAACTAATTTTATAGTAAAAAATAGGATTTGCTATATAGAGTCATTGTAAACCATCACTTAGATCCTGTAGCGATTAGGCAAGCCAAAAACCAAACTTAGCTTTTAGTCTATTTCTATTCTTTCAGAATATTAATGAAAACACTGAAAAAAAAAAAGGAAACAAATAAGAGGTCAACTCACAAAGTCTCTAGGCTGTGGAGCCCATCAAAGCATTTCTTTCCCAGGGAGTAGATTCTATTGTTATGGAGATGTCTGCAGGGGAACATTAAGCACACAGTCAGGAAAGCACACTGCACACAGTGGACTTAAGCAAAACATTTTGATGCTTAAATCAAAAGAAACTTATTTTCAGGCATGCACCGATTACATGCAAGTCATGCTTTTGCAAGAGCATGTAGAGAAGGCACCTTTGCTGCCCTCCCCCTTTCTCCTGACATCTCCCCACCCATGAGGGCTTCAGTTTGTTTCCATACAAGGGATTTGTTTTACAACCACCTAGATGGTTTAAAAAGGGTATATCCTGGAGTTCTAGGTTGGGGTTTGCATATTAAATGCTGTGAAATTGAAGACATATTCTCACCAGTTGTTAATTAACATGTTGCCTTAACAGGTGTATGCTTGGAAGATGTATATTCATAGGGTGTTAGGGGATGCACAGAACAGGATCAGGTAAGAAGAAGGATAATCAGGCAGAAACAGCCTTGCAGAACGAAAGAGGACACAAAGCCACAGGGCAAGAAGTCGTAGCTTCACTGAGATGAGTAAACTAATCAATCTTGAAGTGCTTTAACTTGCCTTCCTTTCAAACTGTAAAAATCAACAGCTACTTTCTCGTATTTTCAGCAGCTGAAAGTAACTGTTGCATGTCAATCAAACCCGTGCATGTGAAGGCTGGTAATGCTGCCTATTTCTAAGTTTTTTAGACTGATATGGAAAAAAACATTCTGTGTGGAGCTCATTAATGTGAGTAGATACAACTTAGTGCTACTTCCTTTCCTAGGAAAAATCTAATCTTTTTTTTTTTTTTTTTTTTAAATGACTACACTGAACTGCAATGCTTTAGTTAGCATGAAGAGCGTCTACAAATTCCCACTATGTTTGGATTGCTAGTGATAGAGCTTCAAACCTGTGCCAACTGAACATGCATATTCGCAGAGTTGAAAATTTGCCAGACTGAACAGAGCAGCAAACAGAAGAAAGCAGAACCACACACAAAGATTTTGATAGGCCAAAAATACCAGATATTGTAGATCATGAGGAATGATTTAATTATTAATCAATATGAAGCCCAGAAGACCAGAAATAAGCAGGGCAGATCTAAAATAAGAGAACCTAAGTGAGCAGAAGCAATCAGGGAATCAAAAGAGGTGATTTTCTCCTGGATTTCTTAACTGCCCTCATCTCACTGTATTTCTGCTACGGATCTAGAGAATGGCATTCAAGACATTCTCTATCTTCAGCATTACTGAGATGTCTAGCTCAGTTAAATGACAAGTCCATCCACCCCTTTAAAAACTTTCACTTGAATGAGACTGATACTTGATATAAACGGAGGGCAAAGATTGTGTGCCACAAGGCAGCTATTATCCCCCTATTATTGGTGCCCTATACGTTTACATGAATATATTAAGCACTAGGCAGAGATAGTGATTATAAAGTTCAATAAAGAACCCTGAAGTACGCCAGGTTCCATGCTTACATTGGGGTTAGAATATGCTAAAATATGCTAAGTGTCTCACAGACTATGGTTTCAGACAGCTTGTAAATCTTGAATATATTATTCTCTCTTTAATAATACTAACATTTTCCAAAGTATCCTGAAATAACTTCTCCCCCTCAGTATCCTCCTCAGTTTCTCCAGCCAGACTAGAATTTTTTCCATTTGGTGTATTCCCAGAAGATAAAAAACTGAAACCATGTTCCAGAGTATTCCTTCCAGATTTTGGTGCAAGTTTTGCATCTGTTTCACTTAGTTGTATTGGTATGCAAACATACCTAAATAGAAAACTACATATACTTTCTATGAAGGGAAATACATAGTTTCTACTGGATAGCATTCTTTCCAAGTCACCCAGAAAGCTTTCAGTTCATTTCCTTTTTCTAATCTTCTCTCATTCAGTACATACTGCCTCGGAGTCTTAGAAGGCACATAATTCATCTGTTCCTGTTTGTTTTGCTGACCAGATATGGTGATTTTTTTTAAAATTCCCTTACATAATTCTTTACTGGAGACGGAAACTTTTAAGCTAGATCAAAACAAACGATTTAGCAAATGTGAGTTTAACTGTAAGAAGATGTAAAAGATCTGCTTCTCTAAGATGATTTTTTTCTTTTTTAAATTTTGTTTTAAAGTACATATACAAACCAGAAAACTTAATTTGTATTTCAGAAAGAACATTTTCTGTAAGAAACAGGATTGATCTCATGGTAAAGGACTATCATCGTTAAAGCAGCTTTACAGCCCCAAGATATATCAGTTTAATACTAACACTGAAAGACAAAACAGAGGTTTAATTAACCCATGTATATACCTATTTACCTATCATCTGCCAACTGAGGAGAGACTAGAAGAATGTTGACTATTAAAGATTGTCTCAAGCAACATCTAAATTAAACATTGCATCTTCAAGTAATTTGTCACAAGGGGGTCAAAGCCCTGCAAAGAAGCAGAGATTGTGGCTAAAAAGCAATCGATAAAACTTACAGAACTACCAAACTAGAGAGGTTTCCAAAAGCATAGTCTGGTATGTAATGAATTTTATTCAGTGCCAATGTCATTGCCTGAAGTGCTGGTAAACTTCTAAAAGCTTGGACGGGTATTTCTGTCAAAGAATTATCATCTAGCCACAGGTGTCTAAGGGAGACCAAGCCATTGAAGCAGTTGGGGGGCACATAGTTGATGTGGTTGGCATCCAGGCGTCTAGGAGAAAAAGAAATAAAGAAAATTGACTCTGAGAAAAGAACAGTGGATTTACACAAGAAATTATCACCAAGAACACAACAAGGATAGGCAGGGGTTGCCACATCCATTTTTCATTTCCTGGAGATTCTACATTTCTGTCTTGCTTGCAGCCTTATCTGAGACCTCACCTGTTGTTCACAAGTCTCCTACACAGCTGGCTTGCTGCAGACAGCTCTCCTTTGGAGCCATCAGTTCACTGAGAGCACAGACCAACCATGCCTCTCTATGAATTTGTTTCCTTTCCCAATTATTTGAAAGTATGGAATAAAAAAGTGTAAGACACTCAGCCTGACAGTCTCTTTCAGAATCCATAAATCACCGAGTCTTGGTGCTGAAAGCTGATTTGGGTTTCCATATGCTATCCACCATTTAAAAAACAAAAATAAAAATCATTTCTGAGTTTCTGCTCATGTTTTACCTCTTCTTAAATACTGTGTATTCCAATGATTCTAATAAGCAACACAGTTAACATTTTTTAATAGTGGAGCAAAAAATTTTTAAACAGAGATCAGTGTTGCTAATACAATTATTCTAATATACTTCAGTTGCTGCAGAGCCAACAGAGGGAGCTCAACTGCACATCGTACCTTTTCAGAGTCTGCAGGTGATATCTTTTTGCAGATATGGCACCAAAAATACTATGTCATATATTCATTGGCTTTTACTTCCTGCAACTTCATGAAACATCCAGATGGTGACCTGTACTCCAATATACTTTTTCTGCTTTTAATACCTTGTTTGTAACATAAAAGCCACTCTCTAAAACTTTTCTTGAAGACATCTGTACAGAGGAGTAATTAAGTGAATGGTGAAAAAAAAAACAAATTTAAATAGAAGTTTGAAAACACTACAGAACAAACAGACACACCCACGGTACAAAGAAGCAATTCTGTACAACCTAAATTCGGTCTGTTTGAGAGAAATGTAATACTCTTTGTGGCAGACATGGTAATCTCTTTATTTAAAGCTGCTTCCTCATTTACAGTCATGTAAAATGTCAGGTCCATTCTATCTCCTGCTCCATGCTTCTTCTACCTACTGCATGAGAACAAATAATGAATGCTAAGGCTCCGTGCCAGGCTGGCAAATAACTGAGACAAGGTCAGTTGGAACAAATTTATAAAGTTCAGTGTCAAAGCCCTTGTACAATTAAATTTTCAATATAATAACTGACATGGCAGGCAGCAGAGACAGAGCTTCCAAAATAACTCAAGGGTTGGTCAACAAATGGGTGAGGCTGGAAATGTTTAGAAATAGTCATGCTGTACCTCCCCCATTCCCCAGACAACAACCATGCTATGCCTGTGTTTTCAAATAAGGTATAATTTGAATGAGTGGATGAGGTTTCTTTGTGTTTGGTCAGAAGTAAATTTCTTCCCTGTGTGATGCTGGTATGTAAACTAAGAAGTTACAGTTGCATTAGTTTGACAGTTACACTGATTAAAGACTGGAGGCTTTATTCAACCTAAATGTGTTACTGTATTACAGTCAGCATCTTGTTCAATA
The DNA here is from genome assembly GCA_013399115.1 of Anseranas semipalmata. Lineage (NCBI taxonomy): Eukaryota > Metazoa > Chordata > Aves > Anseriformes > Anseranatidae > Anseranas > Anseranas semipalmata. The sequence goes on along the minus strand of VXAA01006877.1, from coordinate 384,808 downwards.
GGAAGGCTGAGTGTGCAGCTCTGCCTCTCCATTGACTCCAGAGGAGTTACTCACAGAACCCCTGGTTGCGTGGTGAAGCCAAAAGTCAGTTGTTTCTATGTCATCCTGTGGCTGAAATGGCAATATTTCTGTTGTCCTCAAAGAGGTCGGGATTTCTATCTTACCAATATTCAGCAGAAAATCAAGGAACCAATTGTGTTTATAACTGAAGTTTCCAAATATAAACCCACCACTAGCTATGTAAGCAAAATACACAACATAGGACTGCTCTAATACAAATGAGATTCTAGGTAGTTGGATTATTGTTTTAAGAAACTTTGTAAGAAAATGAGAAGCTACAATGATTTGTGTTGCAAGTCCTATTACTGGATTACATATCCTACCAGTGCTCATAACAAGTACTGCCTGAAGTGCTCTTTTGTTATCTAATCTTTTTAAAATTTCCAAGTACCGTTTTCCCTATTGCAGATAATAAAACATTTCAGTAGTGGTTATGTTTCCTGTCATACTGTAGGTAATGCACACTGATGTATAAAGCATTGATCAAAATCACTGTTTTCAGCCAATTGTTTTACATGTGCTGATCAAAGTTTTGGCACTTTCAGAACTAAACCCATTAACTCACAAACATGACCCTATTTATAATTGAAAATATATAGATAACATGTGGTGAGTTTGAAAGCTGCTATTATATTCCAGAGAGAGCCAATTTAAGGAAACAGAAATGCTTGATCTCTTCTGATAGGCGGCATGTAAATAAAGCAGCCAGTATGAAATTCACTATGAGCTCACTTAAAATGTCCAAACCTTTCAAAGAAAATGCTTGAGCTATGTGGACTGTATCCCACTGGTGTTTCTTGTGACATACTGTGAATGCTACAACCATATGCATTATAAATGATGAAAAGATATTATTCATATAGAGCTGTAAACATGACAAATTTACCGGTACTCTGAAAAGGGTGAAGGTAGATCTTTGAAAAAGTTTTGATTCGTATGTTTTGATCAATTCAATATGAATAGACAGCTAGTCTTACGCCACTGGAAGGGAATACATAAGGGGGAATCTAAGGGAATATATATATTTTTTTCCCTTTCTCTGAGTCTTCTCTCAAGAGTGAGCCCAGCTACAACCTAGCGATATACCTAGGGCTCAGGAAATTCCTTAATGTCTTGTCGGTGTGTCTTTCTCATTCATTCAAGGTTAAGTCAAATTCTAGGTATGGGATCAGGAAGGAAATTTCTCCCAAGTCATTCCCCCCTCTGAAACAAATATCTATCACATGGATTGCCTCTTCTTCCAATGGATGAGGGACTGAATACAATGAAGGGACAGGACAAGAGGAAAGCTACCACGACAGACAAAGAAGTCAAGAATACCATGCTTCTTCTGACATTCAGTTTAAAATAGGACAGGCAACACCAAATGATAAAGGCCTATACATCATAAGCAGGAAAGACAGGGGGGTGAGAGCACACAAGGACTGATTTCGGGCGCAGCAGATTAAAGAAGGGCACGCTCCTCACTCCTCCATCTCCTACCACCTTCCTTCTCTCCTGACCAGGATCCGCTATACAGGGAGCAGCAGACAGGCCTTGCTGCAGCGTGTGGGGCAATGATGAACAAGCACTGGGGACAGGGTCTGTCTGGGGTGGGTATCGGGCAGGATGGGGTCACCTGCAGCCCTACCACCTTCAGTAGGCTGTGGTGACATGGACCCTCTCAAGGGTTTGTTTACAGGAGTTGGGCTAAAGCCCTGTGTAAGGAATGGCAAGAGTGACATCAAAACTGGCTTTGAAAAGTGGATGTAATGAAAATAGAGCTGGCTATTGTGAGCTTGGTGTTTCAAACATGGTCCTTTAAGCAGGATATCCCCTTCAGTCCACAGGGGAAAATGCTAGGACTATTGTGAAAGCTTAATTACAACACATCAGCACAGCAGTTCCCACAGCTCACTTTCAGCTCTGCCCTTGTATGGGCTTGTACAGGACTGACACAAAGAACCCTGTGCAGCAACAGCAAGACTGAAAGAGAAAAAAAGTCAAAAGACATAATTTAGGAGCATTTGTTTCTGCCCCACTGCTTAGTGCAAACTCCATGTGCATGCAAAACATGAGGAGGTCTCAACAACTCTGAGAGTTTCAATCCTTAGCATTTCTCTCCATATCCAAATACGCTGCTCAGGTGTTTTGGTAAACCTGCATTCAAGACAGCGTGCCAGGATGCTAGCATGTCGTATAAAGCACAAACATCCAGTTCCAAAGCTATTTTCATACTAAGACTGGCCCTGAAGCCCCCAAAGTGGGAAAAAGTGGGGCCAGCAGGAATTGTTGGGTCACCCTAGGAATCTGGCTGAACACCCAGATCTGAAGTCCACAACCAGACATTTTGTGTGTCTGGGAACGCTCCCAGTGACCTCTCCTGGCCTCCCAAAGCAGGTGGCTGCATGCGGAGCACTGATGGGATGGTCCCAGGGGTGTGTGAATTGTCAAGTGGCCTCGCGGAACAGCTCAGCCAAATGTTAGTTGGCACTGGTCAAAAGTGTGGCAAGGACCCTGTTAACAGGGCAGCACAGTAGACGGTCATGGCCAGTGCCTGGGAGCACTCCTAAGCACTGTTTGCTTTGCTAGGCTGGCTCTAGCAATAGTATGTCACTGTATGGTGCCCAGGGGGACCTCCTTGGAAATCTAGCATGAGCCTCATATTGCTAACCATTTCAACACTTGCTATGCGTCATCCTCCCCACAGATGGAGGTGGGGTTCAGCCACACAGGAAGATTTTTCATTAGCAGTTCTCAGGTTGAGAAATTTGTCTCTTTACAGATATGATTAAAAAAAATGCTTATGAGATTGCTCTGCAGACAGAAAAGAGTCAGATGCCTAGTAGCTTCTACTGGATGCAAGAAAATATCACTCAGTGGCCTGGAATTGCTCATCTAGTTCAGACTATTTGCACCCCACTTTGAAAGCAATCTGACCCTACAGCTGGTTGTGCTAGGGATTGGACCCAAATAAAGTGGTAGCACACACATCGTGGGGATATTTGCACCTGTGCCTTCTTCCCAACTGCTTATCAAGCTAGAAAAGTGTCCATGACTGAGAGCGGTGCTCTAATACCATGATAATACTCCATGTTTCAGTCCCTTTTCTGTTACCTAGTGTGCCCTACAGCTCTAGTAGCTCACCTGGATAAAACATGCAGTAAATTGAGACTGCAATGGTGAGTTTTGAGACATCTTTATGTATGTGTACAGATGCATGCATGGGTACACACAACCTTGATTTAAACTGTGGGAAATTCCTCCTCAGGGAGTTTGTAGGTACTGTTGAGGTACTGTGTTTCCTATGAAGGATAAAGCCTTCTGTAGGCTTCATTATCATGGGGTGTGACACGGAAAACCACAACTAAAGCTCCTGTCTTTTCATGAAAACAATTCTCTTGGGAGAACGTGATTTCATCAAAGTTGGTTTGTCTTTTAACTAAAAATCAGGATTATTAACACAAGCATACCAAAAAAATTCTTTAAAGTTAACGCTTCTGAAAAAAAGGGTTTTTAATTTCAAGACTGAACTGGAAGCATTTCAGAACTCTGTGCCATCAAAGTCTTCAACTCCTTGCTCAGATTAAGAATTTCTTTTGCAATGTCAAATATTTGGAGGAGGAGGGAGAAGGAGCTGAAAAATCCATTTTCTGACTGGCCAGGCAAATTATTAAGAACATCCAAGATGATTTCTAGATAATCTTTTATGTAAAACTGTATCACCATCATGTGCTCTGCACATATCAACATATCTTAACAATAAAATTGAAATGATTTACAAATTCTGTCAGAAAGTTAAAACAAATTTAATTTATATTACCTTCTTATCCTGCACCTCTAAAGTCAAATTAATTGGCTAAATTAATTGGACACTAAAGTCCAACTTTGCAGGTTTTCAGTGGAGAAAGGATGGTTTATTTTTTCCTCTACCAATGTTTCCAACACTTTGGAAGAGGCACTGTCTTGTATTCTGCTCTGTTTTCTACTATTAAAGTAAAAGTCCTCTTAAATTTTACAGAAATGAAAGAAGGTGATGTGTGTTTCTGTAAATAATACTTGTTTTTAAATATTCTAGATGACTGGTTTGGCATGGGCAGTGACATAGTATTTTAGTAGGCATTTGTTCTTGATTTTGACCATTTCTGTCTGACAATGCAATAGGAAAAGCTGCTCATTAACAATGATGTCTAAATGAGAAAATAAACAGAGAGTTAAGTTTCACCTGTAGTATTCACTGCAAAGTATTGTATTACAACAGTCCCAATAAAAGAATAGCAGAAGCTTCACTTCCCCATCAGCGATACCAATTAGACTTTCCTCCTTTATTTAGTAACATTTGCAAATGAAGATCTCCAACTTATCAGTTGCTAATAACCTAAAATTTGTGTTAACGTGCTCAGGAAACAAACAAAAAAATAATTCATATATCATTGCCCGCTTTATCAATCCCTTCTTGTTCAAAAGATACTTATTCTGGTACCTAAGTGATGTCACTAGAAATGACAAGATGATTACACTACAGAAAAAAAACAAACCTATTTAAACAAATACTTAAATTCAGTGAAAAGAGTTGGCCAGAAAGCAAGTTGTTAATTAATAACTATATTTGAAAAATAAATCAATACACCTATATGAAAGGCTTTTGGACTATTGAGGTATATTTAAAATTATTAGAAGCCTTCTTGATTTAAAAGCAGAATGGAGGTATTGGAGCTCTGGGAAACATAAAATACAGACACCGTGTGCTTACAGTCAATTCCAAAGAAAAGTGAGTAACAGGGGAGACAGCATTTAAGTGACACTTCAAGCCCTGCTGCCAAGATCTAAGTTGTGATTGTGTGTTGGTTGTTTTCAGTTATGGTATTTGAGAACATATTTTCCTCTTTTTGGCATAACAGAAACAAATGTCATTTGAATCGTTAGGTCTAGTAATCCAGACAATTTGTATTCATCATAGGTTTCAGAAGAAAATTATATCCCACACAATATGTTGAAGATATCCTTCTGTTGAACTTGGAGATAACCACATCTCAAAATTCACATGTTCTGGTTACTTCCTTAAATCCTTATTCCATAAAGGGAACCAGAGTCCAAAACAATCTTCATCCAAGCACCAGTAACTGAACTCATTTATTCATCAAAGTAGCACATCACTGTTGCTGACTATTGAACTACAAAGATAAAATTGGAGAAGATTTTAATATCGTTAAATCTTATTTTCTGCTTCAGAAAAAAAAATGTTTGTTTGTTTTGAGGAAACACTATTAAGGTTTTCTCACAGATTTTTGCTGTTGAAGATGAAATGCACAAATCTTTTATTTTTTTTGGTGTGTGGTCATTTCTCATTTCATAGTATATTAGTGAATAATACCTGCTGCCTGAAGATGACTGATGTATTCTAAAGGCAGTTCAAGCCTTAAGAAATTTATGAATATTTATCACTCAAACTTGTCAAACTTTTCAGCATGCCAACAATATCACAACTTGGACGAGAAGGTGGAAGAAACTGTTGTTTGTCCCTGCAATACAGCAGATTTTCTTGCTCTGTGTACCACAGGCCACTTAACATCAATTAATCTATCAATATTGATATCTGTACTGTCATTTTTGAGCCTGGAACTGGACAATAAGGCGGAAATATCACCCAGAAGTATATAACGCTCTCAGACATATGGTCTGATTTTTGGATGGTCCTGTGTGGACCCAGGAGTTGGACTCGATGATCCTTGTGGGTCCCTTCCAACTTGGGATATTCTATGATTTTATGATTTTTGTGCAAAAATTTGTAATAAATTTGTATAATCAGTAAACATGGAAATCTTGTGTGTGTACAGATATACAGATATATCGTGCACACACAATTATATACATATTTATGTAAAAACTATTTTAACATAATCCTCTTCACATTCATTAAGGTAGCAAGGTGATTAGTATGGCTTGCCCCTCTACATGACTGCCCTTCTTGGGTGAAAATACAAAAGGCAGAGTTTTAAATCCTGTCACCAGTTTTCAGTTTTTTGCTCCTATAGGGTTAATGAGGATTCCAGAAACCATGCCACCTGTTTAGTTAAACATAATAAACACAAGAAGTTGTTATCTTATAGAACTTGCCTTTCTATAGGCTTTTAACCTCTTAATTACACCCTTGAAAAGACTCCTGCTATTTCAAAGGTTTCAAGAAATAACTCCTATTGTAAATCTGAAACCAATGCAAGAATCACCTTGTGAAAAGAAAATTCCTAGACTGTATGAAACAAGAAATTGAATCTCTGCACACCTTTATCTGACAGGCACAACCCAGTTTAAGCAAACAAAAGAATAATAGTTTTCTTTTCCTCAAAGAGGTCTCTTTTGCCAGTCATCGTCTTTCAGCTGATAGTAGCTTTTCTGTACAAACCCATATCGTTCCATCTTGGGTCTGCTACACAGCTGTCTAAAGGCTTCTATTGACCACTCCTATTCTCCCTCTGTTTCAATTCTGTCACAAAATACCAGACCTTTACATAGAATACAGTGTAACTATGTTTGGTTTACTTCTTCAGCTTCTTCACCTATGGAAAAGAATATTTGCAAAAAAGAATGACTGAGACTGTCATTTTGTTTAGAAACCGTGCTGCAAATTCAACAGTCTCTTTCAGAGCAACAAAGGAACTCTTGTTTGCTTGGCTTATCATGTTTTGGTCCAGAGTGTGTATAGAATGATGTGATCTCAGCAAGATTTTTTTTTTTGTTTGTTTAGCAGAAAGAAAATCTAATATAGTCACTAGACCAGCATTTTCTCATGACTTTTTCAAAGATCAAAGGAAAGAACTGTAACCTCAAATGTATATGGCTAAGATATTTCAGTCTGTGTCTGGTCAATAAAGAAAAAAGGCACTGACCAAATAACAATTATAAGATAATTAATTCTTAGGGCTGTTTCACCTTGACAAACCTTAACGAATGCTTTGTATATTAAGGAGGGAAATATTATTCAAGACGGACATAAGAACCTGGGAGCTAATATGGTATAATGTGTGCCTGTGTAGTGGTAAGTTATACACAGATGACAGAATTTTGCTAGAAATCAATTCATTTCATTAATTCTGTTCTTCAGATTTTGGCTGAACTGAATGTACGCAAAAGATGTTAACTTTCTGGTAGAACTTCTTTACACACAAAAAAAGAAAAGAACACGTTTAGCACAGTATGCTTTCCAATCAATGTATATCAACCCTAACCAGACTAGATAGCTTGGTATTTATGCTACCCAGGTCATTGTTTGACTTTTACCAATGATGTTGGTAATCACTGCATACTGTAGCAACATTTTTTGCAATAGTTACTTGAACTTCTCTAATGACTTCTACATTAGGAACTTGGAACTTTTAAGGAAAATAATTTTATTTCAAAGTAATTCTGTGAAAACATACGGTGATCAACTAAAGCACAGAAGAGTCATCTGATGTTTTTTTATGTCCAAAGAATGTGCTTGCCTATCTTCAATCACCTAGATATTTCATGCTGTACATTCAAAGTTAGTAGATACTTTAGAAAATTTAGCCATCTTTTTTTTTTTTTTTTAATTGGGTGACAATGAAATTCTGTGGATAATTCAGAAATAGAATCTATTCTGCATCCTGCATTGAGACAGCAAGAGTGGCTTTGTAGCTGGAAAATGTGAACTGCAAGTGCAGTACAAGGAACTAATGATAATCAATTGACTGAACAACAATATGGCAGATGGATTTCAGTATACGTAGATGTGAAGTTAGGCACGTGGGGAAAAGGCAATTCCCACTTGACACGACAAACTTCTGAGTAGGTATTAACATGCTAGAAAGATGTCTTGAAGTTGTAGTAAGTGTAAAAATCATAGCTCAGTGTTCAGTAAGGGTTAAAAAATTAAACAAAACGAATTTTCAGGGGTTAGCAGGAGAGCAAACAAAAATCATCCATAATTCTCCTCTATAAATCAAGGGTGTGCAAACACTTTCAGTATTCTGTGCAGGTCTGATTCCTCCTTGACTTGTCTCAAATCAAATCTGGGAGAACTGGAAAAAAGTTCAGTAAAGAGTGACAAGGATGACTAGATGAAGGGAATAGCTCCCACACGAGAAACAATTCAACAGTCATGACTAATGGAGATATGACAGAGGTCTATAAAATCTGGGGTACATCAACATGGAACAGCTGTTTACACCTTCTCAATCCTGCATCTATCAGCATCTATTACCATCAAATGTGATGGTAAGTTCCAAGTAAATAAAAGGAGGTACTTCATCACACTACACAGAGTTGGCTGATCAGCAGACATGCTGCTACAGAAAATAATGGGTGTTATGTTGGCTCAAAAAGCAATTGTACAAACTCACAGAAGAAAATCCTTTAAGAGCTATCAAGTTCAAAGAAGCTGCTCAGTGAGTCCCTAAGTGCCAAACTTTGGCAGCTGGGACAGTTTACCTAGGGAGTATTTTATATTCTTTGCCTGACCTTTTAGTTTTCCTTTGGCATCTGCTGTTGAAGACTGCATACTGGGCTAGGTCAGCTTTTAGCATGACGTGGTACAACCGTCCCTATGTTATGGGCAGAAGCACATCAAAATAATTTCATTCATACCATGAAGCAGCCAATCCTCACTCCTGGTCTAGGGAATCTGGCAGGAGTTCTGTTAAAACTGAAGCTTGTGGACTGAGTCAGCATGGCACAGTCAAGAACTATAAATATGGAGACCTGCCTGAAGCACAGAATATAATTAAGCATGCTCTAGTACGCTTTGTTTCATGAGTTTATAGTATTTTCCATATTGCTTAAAAAGAAAAAATTACTGCAAATGAAAAAAAACAAGGGTGTCATTTGGGATTCTTTTTTATCCCCTGTAAAGAATTTTAACAAGAAACCATGGGAAAGACCAGTGCTCAAGGGACCATATTCTTCTTGACAGACAGAAACATTGCAGGGCAAGGAGTGTCTTCTCAGACGGTGAACCAGTTTATAACTGCAAAGAAGCTGCCGGTGTCACAAAATTACTGGAATGAAATCACTTTTGATGTTTAATTGAGAGTACAATTCTGTTGAAAAGCAGCTCAAAGAGAGTTAAAAGAAAAAGTTAGTTCAGCTCATTATTGAGTGATATTAACAGGTAATTAATAGGTAATCATATATTATTGTTAATGGAAGCTTACAAGTTGATTTATCAAGTATACTCACAAAGACTGCAGGCTGCGCAAGTTCTGGAGTGCTTCAGTAGGAACCTGGCGTAGTTGATTATTCTGCAGCATCCTACATTTTAAGTAGCACAAAAAAACAGAATCAATACAGTAAAGATACTTTTTTTTCTATTGCAAATTTTCTTCTGAGCTTACCTCCTTTGTACTGGTTTTACTTCAAGATTACAAGCAAAAGAACAATCTATACAAATGCTCCATTCCCCTGTCCCTTTCAAAATGCTAGTTCTCTTCAAACCAAACAAATACCTGTAGCATATTAGCTTTGTTAACAGCTACACATCAGCTTTAAGTGGGATTTTCAAAGCAGGTGAGGAAGATAATAGATAAAATCTTACTTGCTTTTGATAGGGCTTGAGCTCCTAATTGCTTCCAGTGATTCTGAAATTGTCATCCTCATGTACTGATTTCTTTTTCCTTCTGCAGTACTTCAGTTACTTATTCTGATAAAGCTCTGAAGGACTGACTCTTGAAATTCTTACTCAGGAAAATGATACTATGGCCAACAGGATTTTTAACTGTATGAGGAGTTTATGATTTGATTTAAATAAATATACCTCTGTAAGAACTGCTGAACCTTTCCCAGTGAAATTAATTTTCTCAAAAGGAAGGTTGCTAGCAATGACCTGACAAATCTCTTTTCTGAAGCTGTCACATCATTTCGCTTGCAAAGACAGAAAAATCACTTTTCATTCCAGTAAATTTTCGTCCCTGTTTGTATGGTTTCACTTACGCTGCCTAATATTGTTGTTTGGACCAAATCCTACATATATAAAAGGACTGTATTTGGGTGACACTGAAGTAGTACATGTCTTCAAAATGAGGCATACTGGGACATTGTAAATGAAATCATTTTTGGCAGGCTTAAAGCTCCTTAGGCCAACAAGAGCTACAGCTGGCGAGCTTAAGAGTAGATGGAGGGGGAAGCTCTTCATACTTCCTTCCCACTTACGTATCTTTGCAGTAGAGCTCTGTATATTTTTATAGTAGCACCTGGCTTGGCTTGACACTGCCTAGGATGTTCGCATTCTTGCTAATAAAACAATTTCTATGAACTTTACATAGGCAAAGATCTCCTCTAGGAGATATATAGTGAGATTTAGTCTGCTAATAATTTTGCTAACTGTATATATTGTCTAATTACTCCAAGTAATATAGGGTTTAGTCCTTTTTAATAATTTATCTTAGAGTAATTAAATTGCAAAGAATAAGATACAAAATAAGAACAGGATTTGAAATTACATTGTGTTCTACAATAATGATTTCCCCCACCCCAGCTCTCAAGAAAAGGAAAAGGCAATTTCAATTTACCCCCACTTTTGTGTGATCATGAAAAGTCCAAAGGTTTTTAGACCTGAACCCAGAACTTTTGAGAGAATTAAAGAAACTATTAACTGAACCAATTTTTACCTTTGATATTGTACAGAGACATCTACTTGATGAGCAAGTTGTTTTTAGAATGCCATTAATGTTTTCCAACCTTTGTGTTTAGGATATTTTCTATATGAAAAAACAAAGATTTAATGATGTTCATATGTATCTTCACTTCAACTGAATTGTTCAAAATGAGCTGATCAAAATATGTAATTTACTTGATCAAAACTTCACTGGTTAATTAGTTCCCTGGAGCATTTAGGAAATCAGAAATATATCAAACAACACACAGTTTACTTACAGAACTTTAAGGCTGAAAAGGCCAGCAAATGCTCCCTTAGGAATGTATGTCAAGCCATTTCCTGCAAGACGTCTGCGAAGTTTGAAAAAGGAAAAGAAAAAAAGAGTGAATACTTTTTCTCTTCATGTGGAATTAATTTGGTTGTTAAAAAGTGCAACACAGCTATGTTTGAACGACTGATGCCAGAGGCAGTAGTTTAAGAGCCTTGTTTTGTCATTAATACACTTTTAAAAGCAAAAAATCAAGAGGAGCCCTTAACTGTACAGTTGATTTACTGACAGCTGGACTGCAGAGACAAAATGCAAGTTCATTATAAATCAAGCTTATGGTTTAGACTGTACATCTAATTCTTTGTAGTGCTCTTTTTAAGCATTAGAGCAGCCTCAGTAACTAAAATACAGGTATGCTAACAACAATAGCATCATCAGACTTGCAGGCATGCACTTTTGGAATTGTGCACGTATGATATCTGTGCCCATTTAACCCAGCTGTGCATTTAACTCATGTGCACATAATATCAAAATATATCCACACAGTAGTGACTACAGTTCATTTTACAATAACAACACATAAAACTTCTGTACTGGTGGAATCACAGTTTTCCCTGTGAACAGACTTGTAATAGTTTTGCATAAAGTATATTTGCTTAAATTTGTAGTGTTTTTTTCCCTACTTCTATTGCGTCCTCTTTCTCAGAATGCCTGAAAATACCTTACAGACCTAGGGTAAATACAACAAATACCTCTGTAAAGTATGTTACCCTGACGAAAAAAAAAAAAAAAAAAAAGGAAGAAGAAGAAGAAAGAAATGTGTAGGATTTGTGCCTAGGGAAGAGATCCTGTATTTGATGTGAAATACTTCCATTGGTATGTTCCCCATCAACTGGAACTCCAGAGCATCTTGCATTTACCCTCCTGACATTCCAGTTCAGCAGGAATGTGCTATGATACCTGTTCCACAGCTGGAAAACTGACTGGTTGAGGTCCGATTCCCAGTCAAGTTCTCCCAAGTGTGTGTCAGTAGAGCCATACTATCTGCTTTTAGGTGGCCACAATTGTGGCTTGATACAATTTGACCCTCATATTTGCACACACCAAGCAAGTGGAATTACTTGAAATTTCTCATCAGCTAAGATAGTGCACATCAAAATTGCAGACAGTTATCACAGGCCAGCTGATGTGATGACAGAACTGACCTTTGATTTGGCATCTAGCCCCTTAGGAAAGACCAGAGGACTAGATCCACGAAATGCCTTAGGTATCGAGCTGCCAGAGAGGAACCTACAGCATCGAAGTAGGCACCAGAGTTGCTAATCCTGTTCACGGAAAAAGCCAGGTGATTACAACTGCAATCCCAAAGACACAGCACTGACTGGTTCTTAAACTTCGTCTTCCTTTGGAACTTACCTGGCCCAAGATAACTACAGGGTCCTGGGCACACCTTCTCTTTAGACATCCTCTCCATACAGAAAATAAAAATTTGGCCACAGAGAAAGAAAATGTGATTCCAGATGCTAACTCCAAAGACTTTTCAGGAATCTTCAATTTGTGGAAAAGGATCTTCCCTGTACACACACACACCTATTGGGTGATGTGACCTGTGGCTCTTCCTTTCCCTGTTCAACCAGTGTAGTTCTGTTCTGCGGAGGAGCTCACTTTCAGACAGAGCTGCTGAGCTCGTCCCTTGCGTGGGAGCACACTGGGGTCTGATGTTCAGGCACCTGAGAACTGGGCACGTGCATCTGAATTCCTGCAGGCAGGCCAGTGAACCAAGCCTGGCTCACTCTTGCTCAAAGGCGAGGCACTCAAAGGCTGAGCTTACTTTATTTTAGATGTGTGAAGGGCTTCTCCAGCTTCAGCTTTCATTCTGAATGGAAATGAATGGGAATGACTTTTGGGTTGCTGCTCGACCAAGCAGGTGTGTGCTAGGCTAGGCATGACAGATCGGTTTCCTGAAAGTAAACGCCCTTCGTAGATCACAGACTAGCAGAGGCTACGGACCTCTCTAATGCTCATCTCAGTTACAACACGGAGTTTTGGAGAGATTATAGACTATTTAACCTCCTCAGCAACCTTCTGCACTGTTATTTTACTGAGGGGACTGGATATGAGTCTGGACATGAATCAGAAAATGAGGAGTTTGCAAAACTTTACTGGAAAAAAAAGCAGGTAGAGGTACTGAGGTTTCCACTTACAGCTGAAAGTACCTGCTTTGAGAGTCATCTGGAAAGCTCGATAAAGAGCACAGAACCAAACCCATATCTCCGAAGACTCAAGCTGGTGCTCTGCCGGGCCACCATTGTTTCTTAAGAGCGGCCATGTTGCTGTGAATTTCGTAATTGTTGCAATGCAAACTGCCAAACACACTGGATGTTCACACTGCCTCTTGGAACTGGACTATTTTTTATTCAAAGGGTTAGCTACGAAAATCAGACCCAATTAAGAGCTCCTGGAGAAGGATTCTGATATGGGAAGCATGCTCCTGCCTGCTCCAAATGCAGGACCGTGGCAATGTGATTGGGACACTACCCAGCTTTAACGTTTTGTTTCAATGTGTAATACTTGCTTTTCCCAGATTAAGAGAATCATCAGGTCTTTCTGTGGTAAACCGTAATGTTTGGCATTGTTTTTGAAAATGGACTGTTGTAATTTTTAAAACAGTTTTATGGTACCTGTCATGTATATCTAATATAGTCAGAAAGAAATACCTATGTATTGAGACATACATTTGTACATACATGCTACATGTCTCACTGACATTCAGCATGGTTTTAATGAGACTGTACTGCACAGGGTTGTATTTAGGCTAGTCTCTGATGGCCAGAACTTTTTCATGTAATTTTGTTTTCCTGTTTCCTTTTGTGGTCAGGTTTTGTGTCAAAAAAACTGTCCTTGGGAGAAGATTTGCCAAAGTAAACTGTTGTCACTCTGATCATAAGGTCTATTTGGATTGCCTGGCCAGCCACAACATACTGCCCTAAGAGCATGACTCTTCTGCATGGCCGCAGCTCCCACACCTTTCGGAGGAATATCTGAAGCTGACAGACAGTTGTAAGTGAGGGATGCTGAACCATGTTCCTGAGCTGTTTTGAATGATAGCTACCTGCACTGTTAAACTGAGGTGTATTTTTTCCTTCCTTTTTTTGCCTTTTTTTTCAGATTCCAACTCTTGTTTTGTATTCTGCTTTTTTCCTTTTAGATCACAACTTCTCAATTATTAAATGTCTAGTACAAACACTTTAGTCAGAGGAAACCACATGGTAATCTTCAGCGTTGTATGCAGAGCTTCTGCATTTACTCCTGAGTTTTTCAAACCTCAGATCATTCTTGTAGTTCTGCTTTGATTATTTTTCAGTTTGGAAAGAGCTCTCACTGATTTTGTACACAGTGATTACTAGCATTTTATATGATGCTTCTCTGCTTATGCAGGAGAGGATCTTGTTCATCATGTATAGCTCATCACATTTCAGTAGAGGACTAAATCAAATGTATCACATACGTCTGTGCAGTTCTCTTACCAAGCAAACTGACAATGTGAGAAAAGGTAGACTTCTGGCAACATTTATTTTCTATATAATGATGTTGTCTGACCTTCAGTTACCGAAGTAAATTCTTATGACGCTCTTTGCAAGATTTTCCAGGGGATCAAAGTCAGGCAAAATACCTATCCACTCCCAGGATGCTCCATGAGACCACTTCTGAACACTGGCACAACAGCAGCATCTTCCCAGTCCCTTGGAATTCCCCGGCAGTGTGGGATTTGGAAAAAATCAGCAATAATGATTCATTGGGCTCATTGTCTAATTCTTTCAATATTCTTGGATGAAAGCTAGCACACCAGATCTTTAAGACATACTGCAAAGCTAATTAAATTTGGCTTATTTGTTCCCAACCTTTTTAATGCCTTCCTTGTGGCTTTTTTTCTTGCAATTACTATGTTTCTTTTCTCAGTCTTGGCATAGGGGAAAATGAATCCCCTTGTTGACACTGCAGGTATCTATCAAGCATCTGTCACAGTTTACTCTTCTCCATTTCAGGGATTTTGTTTTCCATTGCCCTAAACTATTTGAGGGAAGCTGCCCAGTACTTTTACTGAACTTTGGATGGACTTTGGGCAGTGATTTCAGTCTGGATGGATATCGCTTTCCCTGAACAGATGAGGATGGACATCCTATCTGTCTCTACAGTTCAGCATTTAGTTATGATTTCTGAGAGCAGGAATGAACTAGCTTGTTCATAGCTCTTACATAACCAAATGGCTGGCTTCTGTTGTTTGAAGAACTTTTAATTTCAATTAAAAAAAATTCTTTTATTTCCAGCATTTTTGAGATCTATTAGTTTAGAAATATCAAAAGGTAATCAGAAGTACACAGTATTACTGACTTTGGATCACATTTTTAGAGCTGCCTTATTTTACAACTAGATTTTACTTATGCTGCTTCATTTCTCTTGCAAATTAAGACACAAATTAATGGAGGCTGGAAAACTTATTGGGATGTGTCACCATATGCTTCCCTTGGTAGCTGCTATTCTTGAAGACAAGATACTGGGCTACTTCTGGCCTAAGTGTAGGATAAGTTTTTATACTACTGCATATTTATTTCTGAAAGATGTAAAATAAATGACCTGACAGAAAAGCATGTTGCCTCTATCCTTTCAAATGGCAGCAATTTATAAAATATGTTTCAATGCAGTTCAGCCCAGCTGGCAATCTCTGCTCAATGTTGGAACAGTTGCAGTGCTAGAGGTCAGGTTCATGGCCCATTCTCAGATCTAAGAAAAGACATGTCTGGTGTCTCCTGTTAGTATTCCTCATCTGTTTATCCTTTTTTTTGTATTCTGACTTCTCCTGCAGGATCACAGTTCTCAGAAATGGTGGTCCCCACGTCAGGAGAACATTCCTAAAGACAACACAACTAATGAGACACCCAGGGAAAGTTCTGAAAATGATCAGAACCTTTTTGTTTTCCTTCTGTTGGTGCTCATGTCTGAAAAGAACAGCATTCCTCAGAAAGAAGCAAATAAACATGAAGGTGTGATTGAACACAGTCAACTATTTCCATTTCTAGTACAAGAATGTTTTTCACCAACTCAAAACTGTTTTGTGTGTGTATGTTTTCTGCATCAAAACAAGTCTTGCCTGGCAGCAAGCCTCTTCTCATTACCTGCTGGGATGGAAGGTGAACTTCAAACACTAAAAAGTCTTCTCTCTACACCTAATGAACTATAGCACTTAATAAAAAAGCACCTTTTCACTAACTATTAGAAACTGTTGCAAACCTAACCTAGCTACTCCTCATTGTCTGCAGCAGATAGTGACAGTAAGATATGGGTAGTGGCTGCTCTTCTTTTTTTTTTTTTTTTTTAAGATCTAGTCCAACAAATGCTGAACAAGCACCTGCAAAGTGTATTTCAAAATCTGATAGTAACAAAACTATAGGAAAGATATGAAAGGAAGATAATAATCTCCTTGGAAAACAGCATACATTTATATTAATTAACACTCATGCTGTTTTCTAAAAGGATTAGCACAATGGAATTTTCTTGAACAAGTTACTGATCAAATCTTGCAAGGTGTGGAAATGTAAGCAGAAGAAATGGTACTCTGGATCTTGGTATGGCTCAACATATTGCAGGAATAAGCAGTAGAAGAAGAGTTAAGCTGCACTATTAAGAAGTGAGAATCTAATGAATTCTGTTTTAATTCTCCTTCTGAACAGACACAGTTAAGTGGAACTTCATTACAATCAAACTTATAATAAATATATTGGGCTCATATTATTATGCTGGTAATCTACAGTAGCAATACCAGATTGATTATGTTCCTAGGCTAGTGCCAATGCATGTCCTGACTAAAGACCCCTAATCACTTGTGCTGCATTATATTTAATCACCCCACATTCTATTTGCTTATATGTATTTCAATATTCTATACTTAATGTAACTATGGGTGCAACTCAAAACCATCTTTCACTGTGCAAAGATATTGAGGGATATCAACAAAAATAATTCCCTACTACCTTGCATTTATCACCCTTTGACTCTGCATTTTACTTCTGATTATTATTTTGCTGATTTTGTTTGAGGAATGAGAACAAACATTGCATGTACTAAGAGAATGCCATTATGAACTTGGTCATATAAATATACATATATATAAATGTAAGTTTAAAGATGGGTAGGTTACCATCAATAACGTTACAATTCAGTTTTACATTTGCCTGTTTTCTCTGAAAACATGTTTCATTCCTTATTTGTTACATTATATTCTGCAACTTACAGAAAATTGAAATGGAATTATATAGACAAACCTACAGACTAGTGAAAAAATTCTTTGTTCTTGTGAATAGAAACTGGAAGTATAGAAGGCCTGAGACAGTGAAAAATCCCTACAGTTGTGCCAGTTCTGCTGCTCTGTGCTACTAACCTTGCTGAATTTGGTGCTAAAACATTAGTATGCCACACAGAAAATTTCCTCAAAATCTGTGAAATTGTGGATTGTCTCTTTTATACATTGGGTACAGATAAGAAATTTTCTTTTTTAATTCAAAACTTCTTTCCTTAAAACCTGATCCATCCTCTCCCACTGCCATAATTGTTCTGAGTAACTGATAAAGATAAATGGTGAAATCTTAGTCCCATTGACATCTGTGAAAAAAATTCAGTTGATATAAGTAGAAACAGGACTCATATCTGCATCATGTTTTGGTATTGTATCTGCCAGTGTTTCACCTCTTCTAGGAGTTGCACTAGCACTAGAACTAATATTAGAACTATTATATATGTTCCCACGAAATAGCAGTTTTTGGAGAAGCAACGTGGAAGCATACCATGAAAATGTACATTTCCATTTTTTTTTCCTTAAAAAACTTGTTCTGGATATATATAGAAAACATTGCCCCTGTTTAAGGAAGAATTATTCATCTTGAATCTTTTGCTTCAATTTTCTTTCCTGTCAAACTTAACCAAAGACATGCATGTACACAGTACATACATTATACATACATTTAGTCGAACTATAAAAATATACATTCAACACAAAACATATATTTCTGTGATTACAGCTTTCTTCAGTTTACATATACATCTATAAATAGATAACACAAAATGTTCTTGTCTGTCATATTGAAATAGCTCTGATAATATGGATATTTACCCAGAAGTCAACTAAAAATTTGAGGTAAGAATTTAATTTGATATTTATTAATGATTATTCTTAGACCAATGCAATAGAAATGTATGAATTGATGGGTGATTAATTACTGTATTAATAATTAATTAATGGATGATATCAGCGTATATCTTTCAAAACTTTTCTGAGGAATTACTTTGTTAGACTAGGAATTTAAATGTTACTCTGTGCTTTAATTATCTTTTTATATTTCAATCTGTCATGTTAATTAAAACTAATCATTGTAGTAATATAAAAAGAAATGTGGGTCAAATGATATATTAAAAAATCTGATGCTCAGAGAGATCAAAGAAAAAATACATAAAGATACTCTCCTTTCTTTAAAAAAAGGGGAGGGGAGTGTGTAAGTCATAATTGTGCTGTATATTATGCTTATTGCTACTTACAGTTTAGTAGGAAATTCAAATATAACAGCCTGCTCTTGCTTTAGGGCCTAATTGCCTTTTAAAATGCATGTGCCAAATTCTCAGAGGGTGTAAACTGGAATAACTCCAACTGACCTCAAGCAGTTGGAATGAAATCAGTGTGTATTTGATCTTGAACTGGCTTTGATAAAAGAGATCTTAGATTTTTGTCAGTTAAGGATGTGGCCTAAAATGTACTATTTTTTTCTCCACTCATAAAAGGGAGAGACTCTTTCTGCACCTGGCATGATCCAACAATGTGTTCCAACCACCGCTAAGGACAACTGATCTCTGCTTTTGTGAAGTTGTCCCCGGCCAGCGCTGAGAACTAGCTGCTTTGCTCTCAGCACAGCAGAGGCCAGCTCCCTTCTAGAGGGCTCTAACAGTGGCCTTTTGCTACACAGGTGACAGGTACCTGCCCTGTGACTTACAGCGCGGTGAATCGTTAGGAGATACTCCAACATTAGCCAGGAAACCCCATGCTGATTCCCAGGATCGGATTCCTAAGATACTGGCAATAAGAGAGAACTTTACCGCCACATTTGAAGAATGCTGTCACCAAATCACTAGTCCCAGAATAATCTTAAATTTGTTATAATACCTTACTCTGTATTTAAGTGTTACAGCAAGATGGAGCAACAAATGGTAGGTCAGATACTTTACATTTCCTAGTTTGGGTCTTCCAAGCATTGTTTACTCTTACTGGTTTTGGTTTTATCCCAGTAGTGCCAGTATCACCGGGAAGGGTAAGAACTAATATTAAGCATCACTAACAGGAATTGGCTGAAGTGTACTGTAGAACAAAACACCATGATCAATCTACAATAATGAAAAATGTCTTTACTGTTTTGTGATTCCTGTGTGATAGGCAAAGGACACAAATTATGTAGATCCAAGTTTTGATGTTACTACTTTTCTCCAAGTAGTACTGCTACTCCTGTTTGGAAATTCAAAAAAAAAAAAAAAAGCCCAACAACTTAGAGATAAGAACTGTGATTGTGAACTTATTAGATACAAACACAATATGGGCTGAATTCAGTATCTATAATCCTAAGCAAGTGAAAAATTGAACAGTGTAGGTACCAGAACCAATCACTGCACTGAAATCAAGCAGTCTACAAACAGGTTGAACTTCCACTGACAAAAAATTATTTCTGCATACTTGCTACTGCAGTACATGCAGAACGTGTAAGACTTAAATTAAAATCCTGCCTCGGGATCTACGGATATATAGCACATTTAATAAAGCATAGTTTCACCCAAGTTAATTAAGTATAATTTCACTATCTGTATTGATCGCGAAACACGAAAAGCTCTTCCTGTGACTTTATTTGACAGTGTAAACTAGTTCCTAACAAATATTACTGGATAATAAATTACAAGTTCCAGAAAGCATTTACAAGTTACAAGCTGAAAATATACTTTAACGTGCATTCAGTAAGAGCAATGCAGCAGCACTGACAGGGCTTCTTGGATATCGACATAGATCATTCAGTGCTCTTACTTGCATGCGTACCTTACTATTTTCACTTCTCTTTTATCTTGTTCCCCTCATCTTTTCCCCTTCTGCCCCTTTACACCCCAGATGCACAGCAGTGTCAAGGTTGCTCCCTGCAATTTGCATTAACATATCAAGAATAATTGTTTGTCAGCACAATCTATTCTACAAGCAATGCAAGCTGCTCTAATTTAATGAGGCATATGCCTCATTGTTTATCTTCTTTTTGTTACTCATCGTGTCATTACTGATAACACAGCAAAAGGGGCAGTTTAGAGGGTGGATACAGCCACATGGGAAAGTTTTTTGTTGTTACGCAGCTTGGTGGCATCAAAGGGACAGTGACAAAGGTAGTGACAGCTCCAGAACCACCAGGGCCCTTTTTTGTGAATGTAAAGGTTCCATGTTGTCATCTTGTACAGCAGGAATCTTCTGTGCTTGGCTTTGTTCTCTTCTAGTAAATCAAACCAACTGTGTATGTAAAAACTAGGGGAGAAAACTACTGTAGTTGCTTCCAATTGATTAATTGGATAAATACCTTCTCACTGTTTTTACTGGTGTATGGTTAATTTCAAAATGACTGGTGCACTTCCCTCTGTCAGGACTTTCAGTGCCTCCCTGTCTGTCTTAAAGCAAAGTTGTGGAGCCACAGCCCTGAGTTATCAACAAAGTCCGTCCTACAGCAATGGAATTTACGATGTGCCACTGGCTGTTTGCCTGGCTGGTGACAGATACGTCTCACTGATAAACACTGCGTATTAAACACGGTGGCATATTCTGAACAGGTCACCTCTACATGGATGCGTGTATGAAGTGAAGAAATTGAATTCACAATTTACATGACAAAATCGAATTCACAACTTATGTGTCAGCCAGCGCGCAGCACTGAAATTACATACGGGATCACAAACTTTTAGCAGTGAAGCTCTTGAAACATTCACTGGTGGAGATGGCACAAGCCAACTTCCACCAGGAACAGCTCCAGTAAAACCTGCTGTGCAAAAACCATAAAACTGATATATAAGTGACATCAGAAGGATGCATGTGTAGACAGTTTGAGACGCTAGATGATACTCTACTTTTACTTTTGCTGTGCATGTCTGTTGCAGGTACTTTTTCTTTTTTGTCTGGGAGGTGTCTAAGTCTATGCAGATTAATCTTTGGGAAAGACTTTGGTATTTAAGCATCCTGTCCAAAGTATGTTCAAGTAAACTGAGATTCCCCCCCTTTCTCCAAAAACCTTTGGACCATGGCTGCAGCACTCTTATGTTTACTACTAACTTACATAATAGTAAAAAGTGTAGAACCAGTTTTCAGTGCTAGCCCCAATGTGAAAAACTGTGGACACGCATGTAATTCCCTCCAAGTTTTTTTTGAGAAATAACATGGATCTCAGTAAACTTTCCTGTACCTGTATGTAGGTTGCAATTAATTTAAGGTGGCTTTGTCACTTGATTTTGTTAAACCATCTTACTCTGTAGGTAAAATAAATGCAATAAAACAATCCTATTTTTTTGTTGCTGTTTGCTCAAATATTTATTTTAAGTTGCAGAAAAACAGCAATGAACTAAAAATCACTTGGAGTTTTGCTCATCTATGGAGTGTTCCTGTGTTTAAAATTGAAATAAAAGCCTCATATATGTGTGTACCTGTGCATATATTTATATTATTATATATGCATATGTATATTTGTATGTATCTATATGTGGAGATAATTCTAGTTGGAGATATTTGTAGTTAGGTCTGATTCAAGTAGTTTTAAATGATTATTGGCTTTCTTCCTCACACTTCACAGATATTAATTTATAAAATAAAACAGTTTCAGGCACTGCTTTGAAGTGTTAGTAGTCCCAAAATGATGTATCTACATTTAGAGGGAGTTGCCTGTTAAACTTTTAAGAGTCCTATCCTACCTAATTCTTTACACTTTCTAAAAAGCTTTTTTTTATGCATTACTCTAACTTATTGCTCTATGAATACAGGCATACTAAACACACTGTAGAATGACATACATCTAGAAAAACTCCACGCAGGATCAAGTCTTGGGCTCAGTCATACTGATAAATATCTGCAGTTATTTTGAATTTATAATGAAGAATTTTACTTAATGGTTTTGTACAAGTCCATGCAGAGCAACTTGCTGATAATCAAGCAGCTGAAGCATATTTTTTCTTGGTGGGAGTTCTATCATATGCATTTTAAGAAAAAAATGATGGGCCTGAAAGGTCCATCATTTTCACAAACAAAAGATCTTGCTCAAAGCTAAACTTTTAGGTGCTAGAACAGTTCAGTTTTCAAAGTACCACAATGTTTTCCATAATTTTGGGAAAAAGAGGCACCTCAAAAATACAGCATAGTTTCAATATGTGATCAAAGCCTTTGGTTAAAGATAAATACCAGGCATGATCATCAGGACTGCAAGAATGCTGCTTGCAGAGGTGTCTAAGCTTGGCTGGAAGAGGGGATCAGAGTCAGCTTAGAAGGTCAGAATTAGCTGAACAGACCTGGCTTATGCATCCTTGCTTTGGAGTCAAAACAATTAGTTTAACTCTCTTAATAAAATCTCAGTTCTTTTGGGGTAGTGACCTATAAGTATTGCCAAACCACACATCCAGGACATAACATCTACGCTAAATCTCAGTGGATCAATCGTTAGCCTTTTTCAGATTTTTGAACTAGGCCTATAATAAAGGGATTACTAACACATTTTTCAACGTAAAAAAAAAAACACACTAGAAAAAGCATTTTTAAGCTCCTGCTTTTGTTGTATTTCAAAGAGTGGATGGACATTTCTAAGATGCATTTTAATCTCATGGAGACATTGCTTTGGTCTAAAGTTCTTGTAAAATCTTATTTTTACAATGTCTGTATTACAGGACAAGTTACATTTTACAATAGTCCCCTTTAACTGAGTCACAATAACAAAACAGAATTCGCAGGTACGCTGGGATTAAAAATCATATAGTAATGCCTGGATGAGCAAAATAGTTTTAATACATACAATCACTGCTCAGAAATGAGTATAAAAGGAGCATGGGAACTACAGCAGCTGTTACTCCCTACTTCAAAACTGAATATCCAGTTCCCTTTCCATTGTCTACACTTTTTTTGAAGTAATACTAGACTGAATTGTATTATGTGGCTCTGAACACCAAAGACACCCTCCGTGTGTTGGGTTTGAATTTGCCTTAAGAAGAGGTAATCGGTTACCTCACATCTTCAAAGGGTTCACCTTTCCATGCTTATTTGAAAAGTGAATACAAACAGGAAGGCTGTCACAAAACAACATCAGAATGATTGGCTTGTGTGAAACAAATGGAGGAGCTGACAGTGTGCATCTAAGGCAAAACATAGCAATGAAATATCTTCCTGGTACTATCAGTGATGAAAAATTGAAATTACATAATCTGGAAGA
Source organism: Anseranas semipalmata (assembly GCA_013399115.1). Lineage (NCBI taxonomy): Eukaryota > Metazoa > Chordata > Aves > Anseriformes > Anseranatidae > Anseranas > Anseranas semipalmata. The sequence goes on along the minus strand of VXAA01006877.1, from coordinate 361,374 downwards.
GAGGGTTGTAAGGATAGTGTTTTAATATTTAAGGTGGAAAATGGAGGCCCAGCACAAGAATAACACTTTCAAACAATTCCGCAGTTATTGACCAGGAAGAGGAAGTCAACTGCTGAACAGTCTCTCGTGATTTAAGTCTCGCTATGCGGGTCATCATCAGGAAGTAAAGGAAAAGATAGAATTAAAAGAAATAATGCTTTGTAAATGCAAATGCTGCTAGTAATAAATATAAGACAAACAAAAATATATAAGGTGAAAAGGGAAAAGAAAACAGAAAAGGAAAACCTGCTCGCAAATAAGGTATTGTTCAAACTCAGTATCACCAAAATGACTTTCATTTCCTTTTTTTCTCATAGATGCCAGCTGGAAAGACCAGGTGGCAAAATTCAAATGACTGTTAGCAAGGACATCAAAAGTCATCACTAATACCCACCTAAAGGAGATTTAAATTGCAGAGGACCATGAACATTTCATAGCTTAAAATAGACTCTGTCTTTGCAAGAAGGGCAGAATCATGACTTTGCATATCTTATGTGGGTTTTATGGTGTGTTAGCAACTAAACTTGCTATAAAAGAGAGGGCTTTCACTTTTAAAAGTTTATAAAGCACGTTTCATAACAGGCTGGATGCCTACACAATTCTTTTAATCAGTTTTTAGAGGTACTCATGCAAATGCAGGTGCCAGCTTTTTCCCGCAAGAGCTATGGAGCATCATTTACAGAGTCTCCATCACTCCTCAGGAACCTAAATATTCCTTTGAGCTTGGGTCATTGTAACTAGGGTCACTGCTAAATCCAGGTCTCGTGAATGCACATTACTTTTCACTTTTGGTTAGTCACCATCACTTCAAACCAGCATTCCTCTTTTGATGTTGTGCTTGATCAGCTAGCTTTTGCAGTGTAGTTTTTCCCCTCAGTGAACGTACTAGATAGCGTAACTAAGTTTTTTGTAGGATTCTGCATTTTACAGTCAGCCTTCAGGGATGCTAAATTTAAGAGTAAGGAAACAGTAATTAAAAGTGATTAGGACAAGAAGCCTTGATACTATGAAATGTGGACTCAATTGTCCTTGACACAGGCAGAACGAGGCAGAAGGTTTTGGTTTTGATTATAGCTTTACTTCCAATTTTAATAAACATGAGCCAGTATTCAAACTTTTAATATCCTGCTGCTTAGCTATTTCCAAAAAGCAATCCAGTTCTTTTAAAGAGCCCTTGTTTAAAAATTTTAATTTGTTTGGCTCTGTCCTGCCTAGAGAAGTTGTAGCCTCTCGGTAACTCTTTTATAAGTTCATTTCCAGAATCACAAGCAATCGTTTTTTTCAACTAAGTGTTTCCGCATGTGCCAAAAGTGTCAGGCTGACAGCTTTCCTGCACCGTTTTATCTGGTTCCCACAGTAAGTAGGAGAGACAAACACAGGAATGTGTCTAGTGCTGACTGTGCCCATCAAGGATACAATGATACTTACAGCTCTTCCAGGAAGCGGAGATTGTGCACGGGGTTTGAGGGCAGCTTAGTAATGTTGTTCATACTGAGATCACTGTAGGGGAAAACAGACAGAGACTTAATATGGCATGCCACAACTGTGGTATCCAGCTGTTCATTCCACACATTTTTAAGTACTATGTTAACAAAAATTACTTCCTCTGCCAGAATTGATGAATCATTATCTAGTTAGCACTTTAAACATTCTACTTTCGTATGAAAATAGCTTTGTCAAACCAATACAGGCTGTAGCACGTTCCTTGTTTCCAAAGACTTTGGAATGTTTTATCATGCTCTATAAATCAAACTGGAATACTAAACAACCCTTTTAGTCTACGTAATTTTAATAAACTGCTGTACTGTATTAAAATTTATTTGGAGCAGTAAAGGAAAACTACTACGGTTTTCATTGTTGTTGCATTGTAGGACACTTGGTTTACTAAAGTAGACAAGCAGAAGTGTACAGATACAAACTATCTGCATGATTCTTTACATTTAATGAACAGGGAAAAATTCTGTTTTTGCTGTACAACCTGCTGCACGGTTCTGTTAGTTTTCCTTGTGTTACACTAGGTACATTAGGTGTCCCCAAAACCCAGCTCACTTGAGTCAAAGAAAGGATGTATTTTCAAATAATAAACATCCCCTTTCTAGAGTGCTCTTTTTTTGCAGGTTCTCAAATTGCATTAAATAAGTGAAATGAACCATAAAACAAGGGTGTAATGCGATCCTGCTCTGTAGCACACTTCCTGGTGGGGTTCCACGGTAGTTCCTGGCACAGGAAACAACCAGCCATAGCAGCTCTGTCAGAGCTCATTCAGGCTATGTCTTCGACTAAATTTCATTTAATACCTTTTTATTCTTAAGGTGTTTCTTCATTGTTTTCCATTGTCTTCCCCATGCCCCAGACTATCATTACAACTGACTTGCATTAAGAATAAAAACTGTAAACAGGCTGCATAAAGAAATTCTACGTGGAAGATACGACTTACGCAACTATGTCAAAATTATTGTAGATGCTGTTAAAATAAAAATATCAGAGGGCTGCATATTTTATGCAAATGTTATGTGATCATTAAAAAAATATTTAAATATATATTTGTAGCATCAGTTACAGATTCTAGCTACTTTGGGTAGTGTTTGGATAACTTTATTTCTTCCAGCTGTTGAGAGCTCACAAGGTACATAAGTTATCTGGACTTTGGTGGGTAGGCGTCCTATTCCTATTCCTATTCCATCCAGTTCTTATTACTCACAGTCTGTTTCACATTACAGAATATATGTTTTTAGTCAGCATTGTTAATTTTGCTGTTTGATCTTTTGCTGAGTTTTAAAATGTGTAATTTAAAAACATACTTCACATAGAGATTTTGAACTAAAGGAAATGTGTTAATACTTCATGACAATTATCAAATCACGATTAGGTAAGTTCTCTCTGCATCTACTCCAAAATCAAGGTTTAATTTCAGAACTGTGTACTTATTGAACTCATTTTTTACTGTAATACTTTATCACCTAATTCTTTCTTACAGCTTAGCAGGTTATTACCCTTTCACTTTGATAAAGGCTCAAAGGATTTATTCTGGCAAAGGAACAAATACATGGATTTATTTGGCAAAAGAAAAACTCACCCAGGTAGTGAATCATATACTACTGAATATGAAGATAAAAATGATATTTTAACATCGCTTTGATTGTGAGATTTTCAACATGTATCTTAATGGGCTTTTGTGAACAGACCAAATCACATTTTAGGCTTAAAAAGCCAAAGTTGGTTGAAGGTGGGAGTGATTCTTCTTCAAATAGACATGTATTTAGGGCACCACAAAAACTGCATTAATCAGTGCTCTGGCTGACCAGGAGAACCTGAAGCCTATTTTTATAGTATATTAATTTCCAATAGTAGTAGACAGGACTTGTCTGATATCCACAGGACCCCAAGTCTCCCAACTCCCGACCCATACCTTATGACACCCGTCATAAGCATCTACAGACCAGACTCCCTATTATCTTGAGGATCAGAACAAGAGAAGGCCACTTCAATTACATGCTTTGATGCAAAACAAGAAAATCAACAATATGCTGCTTTCTTAAAAACATCTTTAGACCCCAGAGGTGGATTTACCAACACTGAACTCCGGTGTCCCAGTCTCCTTTTCAGATTCCACTTACATGGTGAACTATGTGTTCTCCATCATACGATGGAGGACAAGCTCTTCTTTTTCCCAGTCTACACTGCAGTAGTTGCTAGCTCTTTTTAAACCTACTAGTTAAGTAACCCCATTTGGTTAGATAGGTTCTTTTTTTTTTTCAAATTATTCTTCTCTTGGAACATAAAATACAAAGATATTCTTGTGGAACAGAACAACTATATGTTACCAATACATATTGTTTTTATTTTTTAACAACTTACTTTCTCACAAACAGAAATTATTTCCAGATTTGTTCAATAATACCTTTCCAAACTAGTTTTTAACACACTGGTAACTAATATACTGACTACTTCAGTCTATGTTGGCGATGTGTTGTTGTGGCTACAATGATTTAAGAATCTAAGGAAGACTCCTGTAGGGAGAGGTAATATCTTTTGATTAGGCTGATATAGCTGGAAAAAATGAGAAACTTTCAGACACAAAAACCAAAAAACTCTGCTTTTCCCAGCTGTACCAGTTGGCTGATTAGATGGCTATTTCTCCCTAAAAACCTTACATCGCTTGCACTGGCAAAGCAGTAGTTCATCTGCACTTACAGTTCTTAGATTCAGAATACTCTTCTGGGTCAGGATCGCCATGGATGCATTTCATCCCATTTTTGTTCACTGAAGGAACTAAGGGACTTATAAGAGAAGTCCCATGACCCAGAGCTACTTCTGGGGTGAGGTACAGAGAAGTGAGACAAACAAAAAGAGTTAATGCAATGCAGTCAGTCACTGGATCTCACGTGAACAATACTGCAAAGTTTGGGCTGCTGAGCAGAAATTCTTCATAGTGCTCCAGAGACAAATAAAGGAGGTTCTCAGCAAACTTGCCAGCCTCTGGACTACCTTGCCAAGCAGACATAGCTAGGATGAGATTTATGGCCATTAGCTAGATCAAGCACAGCTAACAGCCAGAAGTAGCAAGCCGGTAAATTGTAGGCTTACATATTATTACTATGAAAAACAGTAACAATTGTGATTGATATGTCTTATGTTCTGCACCTGCAATGGTTTCTTTCCAAAAAGTGCATCAAACAGGTTTTCTGATTTCTCCTTTCGGTGCTAGCCTGTCAAAATCAGTAATTTGCTCTCACTAGAAAAGAGAAGGGGATGAAAGATTGCTTACGCATCAGGATTTGTAGCGTAATGTTGAAAAAATATTAAAATCAAGGTACTAGGTCTTTAACTATCCCCAGAGGAACTACTCTGTTTTTATATCAGATCCATTCCCCAATCTCCCTTGTGTGCGTGTGCATGTATACTCAGCAAAATCAAAACGGCTGAAACTGTGATCATTTCTTGTCCAGCTCAGTAGAGTCTTACAAGCTACAGTGATGAAAAACTTACAATTATTATAATACTGAAAAATCTTTAGTAAATTGATATAACACAACTTTTCCTTTATTCTACTACCAAAGCACCTGCAAATCCCACTGATATCAGTAGCAGCTGCATCATTAAGAGTACATTCTGGGTTTTAAAATGCTCCTATTGAAAACAGCAATCAGATCAACATGTATGAAAATTAACCTCACCATGAACTTAAGAACTGTACTGGAAAGGTGATAGGTTTTTTTGAATAGTCAAATGAACACATCATCTCTTCTCCCATCAGCATTCCTGCAGCCTATTTCCAACTCCCGACTGTAAAAGTAACATACCAGCAAATGATATTTTTATCTTTTCAGAAGATAAAAAGATTTGCTTCAATGACTGCATTGGCAGCATGGCTCACCATAATGGTATCTTAATTATACTCTGTGCCAATCAATCACCAGGCTGTGTCTCTGGTGACTTGAGAAAGGAATCCTAGCTGTGATGAAATCGTAAAGTGCTTCTATGGCAGATTACTTTTTGAAGTATGGAAAATATTGCAAACTGCACCATACATCTATCCATTTTTTTCTGGGTGGCTATGTGGACAAATTCTGAGCATTTGCACAACAGAGTCCAGAAAGGCAAATAAAACAGCTCTTCCCCCCTGCTCCAGTTTTGTTGTCCATGCATATACATGCTGAAAAAAATATCCAGTTACCTTCTTAAAGGTAAGTAGTTCACAATAAATTCCCAAAAGCCAGCCAAATAAGTTAAGTGAACTAGTTCTTAACATATAATGGATGAGTCTGGAGGCCAAGTTACTAACCTGTTATTAGCTGTTATTACAAGAGATGTTTCAGTGACTATTCATCTCGGAATCTGTTTTCCACATTGTTCTTATGTCCTTTAAAGGAGAACAAAATCTGTCCTGGGATATATGCAAGGCTTCTACTGGCTTCCACCAACCTATTCATCTATTACTAGGTTATACTTCTATTATACTAAATATTTTAGAAAATGATCAAGCCTCACTATTAGGATTGTTAGTTATGCTTTCTCTAGACCTGCCTCGTCCCAGCAAGATGTATTAATAATTATTTTGATGGCAGCCTTTGAAAGATAAAACACTCACATAAAAATAATGACAACAGACTGAATACACTAAGTTCCTACCAGCTGAGAACGGCTCCTAAACTAAGGCCATTTCCTTAATCCATTTACAGCAAAACCGGATGCTATCTTACATGTAGTAATACAATATAATGAAAAGGGGTGAGAATTACTACTCCGTTCCCTTGCTATCTTTTTAATGCAGCACTCTTGCTTTCACTGTTGGCAGAACACTTTACTAGCTCCTCTGTTTGATGGAGGAATGTGCTAGCTATTAAGTGCCTGCTGTCTACTACCACAATTGCTTCACTATGGATATTAAAAATAACTTCATCTGCTACAGCTACTTAAAGTAGATAAATCTATTTGCCAACACTGTACTAGTAGTTCCTATTTCCTACAAATAAATTGCTATAGCACATCTTCATTCAAGGGTCTCCATAAATAAATAGAATAACTACCATCATTTTACAGAAGGGAAACTAAGACACCTAATGGTGAAGCGACATGCTCACAGTCAATCAGCAGGTTATATATGCCATGGAGGAACCCAGCACTGATGGTGATTTGTCCATTGCCCATTCCATTAGATCACACTGTCTGCCCCACAGTACTCACACAGCAGTCTTCCCAATGGTGGTGCATAAGCTGTCAATAGCCTCACAAAACAGCTACACAGAACTATGATCATATTTTCATTCTAACAGTCCGAGATTATATTATCTTTCAAAATCAATATGCAAATTGGTAGGCATGTATTTCCACGTCTAATACAACCATGCAGAGAAGCACAGGGCAGAGCAATAAACACTGTAAGCACTTCCTGACAACTGAATTACAGCATTTCTTCTCGCAACTAGCTGCAAACTGCATCTGTGCTTCTTTGAAGGACTCCATAGTAAAACTATGATTAAGATGTGAATTCCCACCACGTGATTCACATTTCAAGCAGTAAATCTTTTTATTTGGAAAATTCTTCCGGAAAAAAAAAGCGGTAGATTTGCAGGAAGAAGCAGTAAAGAGGGAGAGCTGTAACAGGCATCACACATAGCAGGCAACCTCTCCATCAAGGTATTCACAGTAAAAAACAAATGACAATAAAATGCATATTTCTGTCCTCCTGCATATTAATAATGACCAATGCTAAAGTTAAATATTTAAAATGTCATTATCCCATGCAATATGACTTGTAATTGCAAATTATCAGCAACTGATCCCATTCTATACATTAATACAGAAATGTAAAATAAGGTTGCTTGTAACTCATTTTTTACAGAAAATTTTTGTTACTTCACTTTGCCAGAGACCCAACACCTTTGTATTAAAACACACCCTGCAAAAAACACCCTTCCCCCCTTGCACTTTCCTTCCAGACCTTCCACACACCGGTGGTGCGACTTCCAGCACTGCATTTTGCTTACAGAAGATATAACCTCTGCAATTGTAAGCAGATATCTATGGGAAGGATCTGGTGCCTAAGTAGTCCGGGAAAGTCAGGAGGGCTCCATCTACACCTCTTCTCTGCTGTTGTGTATTGGCATGTAACCTGTTGGGTCACCACTGAATAACGGATCCAGGCAAACCATGCTGACAGGCCGTGGCTGGATTCAGCACGATCTAACAAAATGCTGGGGTCAAAATTTGAACTTCCTGACACCTGTCATTGGCTTGCCCTGATGTCACAGGCAGCAAAATCTGGTTTATTACTGAAGCAGCTCTGTATCACAGTCATTTTAAATAGCATGCATTATTCCTGAACATGGTAGGCAATCCTGTCATATAAACAGCCATCAAAGACTTGCTTAAATCTAGACTGCAGAACATTTGTAAAGCAAACAGTACGTGCATGATTAATCTTTTCAGGAAACAATTTTGCCATTCAGTTTATCCAAGACTCCAGCAGAGGGAGCAGGGCAGAGCAAACAATTAGGGTCAAAAAGAAAGTAAAGATCAAAGATCAGATCAAACACACACAGTGCTGAATTAATCTGACAAGTACCTGACATTTTATTTTAGGTACAAAGATTCTGGCGCTCTGCTTTTCTTTTGTATCAAATTCACGATGCTCCCCAGATGAAATTATCCATTTACTTTCAAAGCTGATTCATGGCTGTTCACTTGGCATTGAAGACTCAGTTTGGTAAGTAATAATTACCAGTATAAGTTACAAGAACATTCCAACATGTCAATCATTTACTGTACTTAACTCACATAATTTACAGCTTAAATATCTAAAGGAATATTTTATAACACAGGAGCCAGCAGGAGCAATTAAAAGAGGTCTGAATGGAATTCCTCTTCCTCCCATGACCACAGATTGCATCAGCATGATTTTACTTTATGAGTTATTACTTGTTTCTGCTGCACTAATTCAAATAGATTATATAAGTAGTGCAGACACTATTTATCTTGTTCAAATACTGAAGACAATACACAACAGGAAAACCTATCAGTTTTTATTGCAGTTTATGAAGAAGACTACTAGGATGTTTGTTCTGTTTTTTATCATTACCTGTTTGTTTATAAGGTACTATTTATCTCTCTTTTGATGAAGGACAGTACAGTTAACCTCAGAAAATTCATGTATTAGAAGTGACGAATTCTAGGAAAAGAAAACATCTTGCTCTCTCTTAGTTCCAGAATATTTCCTGCAACTCCAGGTTGTGCTTATTTTTACAACTATTTGATACAAAAATGACAAACATTTAGGAGCCCCCACCCCCCCCTTTTTTTTCCTGAAGGGGCACATTCATCCATTTAGAAAATGTGGACCCAATTTGCTTTTAATTCTAGGTTTATCATTTCATCCTTCAGAACTCAATGAAGGTGTTCCTAACTTATGGTTATTTATATGACAGGAGAGGGTCTACAAGGCATAGAATAGTTTGCTTACGAGCACACTACACCTCGACTATGGTAGAAATGAATTTAAAAGACACCTGGGGATAGACAAAGACTCAAAATACAGGTCTAAAGCCATGAAGGAAAACTTTCCTAGATTGAATATTATGGGCCACACAGACAACTCGACTCAATACCCAAACAGAGCGTATGCACAGTATAGACTATATAATACACAGATCAATTTTAATACTATTTTTCACCAAAATATCCAATACTACTTCAGTGAGGCTGTTGAGAGTGGAAATGAATCAGGATTAGCCTGATTTAATTCATAACAAGACACACTGTAAATAACTTCTGCTGGCCTTCATTTGCCTCAACTAAATTCCATAGCACAGATTTGAAGATCTTAAAAGTAAACAGCTTTGACAGCATCTACTGCAAATGCATTCTGACTGTGATGATGTCAGCCTGAGCATCTGGAAATCTGTGCACAATACACCTGCATGTAGAGCAGGAAATACGAATGCTACATTGCACAGTGCGGAGAGCCCCTGGGCGCAGACGAGTGAGCTAGGGCCAGAGCTGGAAGCTACATTACCATGTTAGGTGCTCTCAGAAAGGCTAATTATCCCTGGTAGAGCAGGACGCTGCAATGACTGTACTAATTTCACAGTGCAGGGTCTCTGCACAATGTTACTTTGTGTGATGTAAGGTAGCAGCTGTCTTAGATATAAACTTGGTATTCTTAAACTGATTCATTGCAGTGTGTAGACATACACTAGATTGGGTGAAATTCTAGCTGGATAAAAGAAATGGCAAAAACTTCATTCAGCAAAGCCAAGAGTCCACCTCTTTGGTCTTAACTAATCTCATCTCAGAGGAGTTTTCAGTAAAGCTCTGGTTAGCTTCTTCACTATTCCTATTCTGTAGGTTCCCATTTTCTTACGCATTGCTGGTATATGATTGGATTTGCTTTAACACAGCACTATCACTTCTGCTTTTATTATACTTTAGCTGTACCTTGTCTTGTTGAAGAGTAATCTAAGAGAGAAAATGATGCTATGCTGTATCACAACTACTAGAGTTCTACTCTGAATTACTTGACTATATTTGTGTTGCTGCTTAGCTGAAATAATTCTTACAGAATTTTATCTTTATTGCATGGACAATCCAATGGATGCCATATTACCAGCACACTCAGTCTCAGCCAACTTTGCTGACAAATGAATTACTCCTGATCTCCTCCCACCCCAGCACTGCCCATTCCTTTTAAGGATGCTGTGGGACCAAGGTTGGCAACTGATCTGGATTAAAACAAATCCAGCAGGAAAATAAAAAAATGGATTTAATCCAAATCACTTCCCTGAGCTGGCTCATTGCATTGCTGTTTGTGCCACCACAAGCAAAAGTGCAAAGGAGAAACAAATAAGGGAGGTGAAGCAGAACTGTTCTTTTTTGATTTGGCAGTGTTGGTTTAGAGCAGTTCAGGGTGATTGTATACCTAGGATGCAAATATTCTCAATCTTCTTCAGATATACAANTTTTTTACATACACGTTTGCCCTTTATGTCTAACAGAGCTTGTTTGCTGAAATACAATAGGGCCTCCGCATCTGCCAGCTTCTGGCCGGCTGACAGCCTCTTACAACACCTCCTGTGGAGCTCAGTGGAATGACAGAGCTGTCAGATTTTTCTCTGACAGATTGAATACCAAAACTTCTGCAATAATAAGTGCCAGGAACTATTTATAGCTTGATTCTTACAAAGATAATGCACTCAGAAACACTGCATTTCTCCATCAAGTCACATTTTTTTGCCTGAAGTGTTCAAAATTCACTCAACATGAGATACTTTCATATGGGCTGGTATAAAATAGTCTGAATGTACAGAGACATCAAATCCTTAATCTTATACTGACATTATGTATACCTGGTCCACACACATTTTGTCTGCTTGTAACTGAACAGCTGCCCTTCAGATCAGCAGAGCACTGAAATACCTGAGCTAGCTCTAAGGCGTTCAGGGCAAGGACCAGGGCTGAGCATGCACTAATGTACTATGCCAAGGAGAAACCTCCAATAGAGACCTCACAAGTGTAGGATAGGGCTGGCACGTATTTGTCATGTGGTTATATCAGCATGTTCTTCAGGGAAAAGGGCTGTGCTCCTTTCTTGTAAGAAAGTGTCTTCTCTTTGGATAATTCCTTTCCCTTTCCAATAACTTAAATTACTGGAATCAGAGCTGTAGAATCAACACACGCAGGCAAAATAAACTTGAGGACTTTCTACTGAGATCAGCTGAGCTAACAATTAGTATGAGTAGAACTAGCAGACTCCAATCCAGACTAAATGATCCCAGTTTCCTTCCTTTTATTTGCCGTGTTTACATAATCTACTGTTTGGCAACCTCATTTTGAGGCCAGTGACCCACCACTTCTTGTGATTGTTACAATGATCAACAGAAAATCTCTTCAGGGCAAGTAATTAATTGGTACTGTTCAGTCAAAGCCACTGCTACGTCTTAGTTTCAGGTTTCAAATACCAGTTCTGGGTCATCCTGGAGATAATATAGAGCAATATTACAAAACATCAGTAGCCAAAACAAACCTTTAACAAATGTAAACTAGCAACAGTTTACTAGCAACAGTTGGCAATAGAGCCAACCCCATTGCACCTGTGTGCATATATGAAATGTGTGTTCCCTATACTGCACCTGTCTCTACTGCTTTTTTTTTTTTTTTTTTTGCACATGAAATGAACTTTCCAAGATCTCTGTTCTTTTCTTTAGCTATTCCAAATGCCATAAAAATTCTGGAAAGAATCTGTCGTCCTATTATTTACATGTCTTACAACGTATAACACAGCAAGTCAATGTCAGCACTAGAGCAGTGCCTGCGGGTAAACACCTGGCTCCACTGATGTTGGTAGCAAAACTCCTATTGACTCCCATGGGAGCAGGACGTCATCCCAGGCCTGCAGTGTCTAATGCCAGCTTCTATAAAATAAGCAGTATTTCACAGGCGTGGAAATCATGCAACAGCAAATCGCTTTGCCTGGAGTAGTGAATGTAATACTGCTGGGTTCACTGGGATGATTTCTACCTATTTCTTTTCCAGCCCTTTTACTTTACTGTTTCTAAAATCTGTTGAGTTAAAGACAGAATGTTGTTGGTTTGGGTCACTGAGGAGAGGAAGGTACAATATTTGCTATTGACAGAATCATGATTACACTTTTTTTTCGAGTGAAGAGTTAAAAAATGTAAGGATGTGGTTTATCTCAGTTTATTTTACTTCCATATTCTTCATTGTTAAAGCCTTTATTTCTTTTCTGGTTGTAATGGCCGCTTCAATTATTTGGGTACTTGTATTTTAATTCCTGGTGTTCTCTTTCCAAAGCAGTTTGCTGGTTCTGCTTGTTTTTCCCTTCCTCCTCCTCTCAAGCCTTTGCTCAATTTTTGTCTCACAGAAGGTTCAGCTTTCCAGTCAGCTCCACCAGGAAAGCAGAAGGTCTACTCACAATAGTCTATCTTGTGATCGTTCTTTCTGGGTGAAGAGGAATCAACATTTTGGAACTAAAGGCTTATCCTCTGTGACACTCTGTGAGATCTCTTAAAGGCTTGATTTACCTTGTGGTGGTCAAGCAGCACAAATGAACATAGCAATGCCCACCTCCTGCATGGCAGCAACTGCTGGTCACCACTGGTCTCACCTTCCACAAGAGTGCACAAGACAGTGTCTGCCACATGCTGGTATAGCTGCACTCCTCCCCCAAATGGTGACAAAACAGATGCCAACTTGAGAATGGTGCAGCTGGAAATGAAATACACGATGGCAATAAAGTCAAAGCGCTCACTAAGCAGAAGCATGTCTTTAACAGCGGTGTTACCCTGTTGTCCACACTCTACAGAGTCCAGTCAGCCTTGCCCTCCCTTCAGTGGGCATTTGGAGTCGGTGGGATGCAGACTGGCAACTGAGGATTCCCCTCTCAGTCACGGTCGTGGCACCTGGATCGCAGCACTTTCACATACTTGCAGCAGATTGAAGAAGACGGCACTGCATGGCTCCAGGTCCATTGATATTGTTGCTATTAAAAGGACTGCGGGCTCTGGCGGGTTCTGCCACTTTTTTATTTGTGTAGCTTTACCAAGTTCTTCAGAATTTTCATCTTGATTCCTACAGATCCAGCACAGCGCATGAAAAAAACTGAGGACTTCAAGCCATCCTGATCCTAAATTAAGACCCCTTTAACAAAAACACAATAGTCTAAGGTCTCTTTTTTTCTAACCTAATCCCATAATGGACATTTTTAATAAAGGCATGTGGTTTGAAAATTAGCTTTTAAATAAGCAGAGAAAAGAAAGGACAGAGAAACAGGTTTTAAAATGTCTGTGGAAAAAAAGACAGGACATTATTTTAAATAATTAAACTCAACACTCAGGTGATTTGTCTTGTCACATGTATAATGTATGAGGTTGCTTTTATTTAAAACCCAGTGCGAAAGAAGGAAATGGTATCATCATGAACAAATGCTATAGGGCAGAGAGTCTTTTCTGGGCGATTTTTCAGTTCAATAAAATTTTCAAACTTGTATTTCACCATTTCCAGCTCACATATTAAAAATCTATTAGCAGAAAGCCTATTGAAAAGCTGACCATGAGCACAAGAGACTTTTTCTGGAAACACTTCTATTCAGTTCTCATGGCTGAACAAAAGCAGATTGGCACATTCGGTTATATACAAACGTCCTTGAAAGGGACCTCCCCCCCCTTTCCCATAGCCACGCGTTTCAGGGCTGTATATGCTGAAGGAAGCCAGTGAAAGGTTTGAAGGGGTGGGGAGACCAAGGGCTTCCACCGAGATCCTTCAAAGTCCTCATCTTCTATAGTGGGAGGATTTCCCTCTAAATCCCTTTCAATAGCATATTGATGGCTTTGAAAGCTTAAATGGCATTTGTCAACCATCAGTAAATCTTGAAAACTGTTTCTGCAAATAGCCCAACTCCGAGTCTCAGCTTTTCCCATTAATCTGTACGTAAGGCCACTGAAGACTTTTTCAGAGCCTAGATAATGCCTGGATTAAAAGGTCCATTCAGAAGGGAAAACTTTAGCATTCACCTTGTGTACATAGCCATTTCACCAGTGGTATTCATGGGTTGTTATTTCAACTCTGCATTTGTCCTGCAAACAAGACATTTTGCCACAAAGACTTGGTAGAGACATTCTTTAGTGAATTACTGAAACCTAGCCCCTCTATTTGTCATGGCTTGTTATTTTTATCAAGTGTAATCAGTTCAAATAGGAACCCCAGACTGTCAACTTCACAATTACATTACTATTTTAAGAGTGGAAGGTATGTTTCTTCTAATTCAACAATGAAACTGATTAAAGCACAACCTGATTGCTTCATCTAATGAAACAGTCTAAAATTTCCCTTAATCAGATGTCAGTAGACTTTTTGTTTGTTTTATATTAAAAGTAAAGATAAGAACTTTATAATAATCATAGTTCAACATTTTTACTTTATAGTATTTTATAAAAAAATATACATTTACAACATTTAATAACTTAAATGGGTTACACGCTGCCTCCTGTTCATATTTTAGGGTAACACTGCATTGATTTAGCTTTCTCCAAGCAAACCAAAGAGACAGACTTTAAGCCCTCACATCCTCTGCTCCTCACACACACACACACACACACTTTTATTTAAGCTGTTATTACGTCCTGTTAAGGTCTGTGTTATCTCCTCTCTGATTCTTTTGCACATTGCATCCAATAAGTAATACCATTTTGAAGGGCACAAAGCATTTTATAATAATTATAATTATTATTATTAAAACAATCAGGTCAAAATATTTATGTATCATAGAAAAGAAGAAAAACAGAATGAGATCATGCACCAGAGAGTCCAGGCAAAATTTGAAGAGGTGCCAGTGATGCAATATTAGCCAGAAAAGAAAAACAATCCCTGACAATTTTTCCCCAATCCAGATAGATCTGTGTCTGAACAAATAGGCCTTTTCACCATAGTGGGTGATTTACTGTGAATGACAAGAACACCCAAACTGGGGATCAGTGAAATTCACTGGACATCCCTCACAAGGATACACAAAGACTAACCTTCCCTATAGGAACTGCTGAAAGCGAAAATCTTGTGTCAAAACTCTCTGTGGCACAGATATGGCCTAACATACCATCCATGCTCAGCCCAACTCACTGCAAAACTAATCTGAAGCGTGTCACACAGTCTAAGGAGCAGGGCTTTTCTAGTCCAACCCTCTCCATACGCCAAGTTACTGTGTAAATAATACTGCAATTCTCCATGTGTCTTGAAGATTTCTGGAGGAACCATGCCACCGGACTCTTGACTGATTAAAAGTAAACTAGGCCAGATTTTTTATCTTGGGTCACTTCTTGAGATGCCTTAGGGTATCCTGCCTGGCTTCCACAGAAGGGGGTGTGCTTCCTGTAGAGGCCATCTCATATTTATCCCATGGGGGACAAGTCGGATAGCCTGGAGTACCTTAAATGGCATAAGAATGCCATTTGTGATGGCATTGTGAATGGCATTTGTGAGCATCTAAATGAAGCTCCAGCCTACTGCCACATTAAAGAATAGAGATTCAATTTAGTTGGCTAAACATAGACATCTAGAGTCACTTGAAACATCCTTGGTTACCTGAGACATCCACACGAGCCTGGCAGATATAACATTATCTATGACAAGACCCACTGCCTTTCGAAGAGGCAGCTGAAGCCCAGGCAGGATACCCTAAGGCAAATCGAGTGCAATAGCTACCTATGCTTAGGCAATTGCATTGAGCTCTGAGACTGGGATTCAGCTCCTAACACCTCTAAGTTAGCTGTCCACATGTGTAACAGGCTTCTGAGCTCCTAGTGTAGTCAGTTAAATCTAGACAGACTGATCTCCTCTTCAGATAAGTGATTTTCTTTGGCCAGTGCTTTCCAATGCGCTAGGTCTCTGCTGACTGCTGGGACAGTGAGATGCTTAGCTTACTCCGGACATCTGCATTATAGATCCACGTGTCAATCTGCATCTGAATATCAGTCCAGCTGACTTCAGGAACAACTGAATTACAAAATAAAATGTGTGCACAATATTTATACTAGTGGTGGTGCAAAGGAATTACATGATTCCTACTCTGCACTGATATAGTAAGATTTATAATATCTGAAGCACACTGTCATGCCTGGTTGTTTACTCAAGCTCTTCTTTTAGTGAAAGAAACTAGTTTCTTTTATGCAGGAAAGTGAAAAGCTATCTGAACTTTCGTCAGTATATGTTAAGACTTGTGACTTTATTGTTGGTCTTTGTTTTATAAAAATATAAAGAGGCAGGTCTTCCTAGAAATACAAAACACTTTATAAGGATGATTTAATAAAAATTAGCAAAACACTACCAAAAGTGAATGCAAGTTAGGCTGTAACAACACATAATGATTTTTGAAATCTTTCTTCTCTGTAACTCAGGATATGTTTCATGAGAGTAGAGCTTATTGGGCCTAGCTTCATGCATGTTTCTGTCTTGTAGTTGGATTCCCTTAGGTTCAATGAGATGGAGCAGGTTTCTCTCCCATGCACATTCTTAGGTGTCTCTAGATAAAAAACATCCTTTTTGGTACAGTTAGTACTCAGGTAAGGTTAGACAGTGTTTTGCAGATGTTTTCCAGATGGTTAGGAACAGAGGCAGAGCTCACACATCTTCCTAAAAAATTCTGTGTAGATGTTACTTCAAATGCATGTTGATTCCTTTGGGACTGGAAATGAGAGGTATCACAGAAGAGTGAAGTATTCCTCGTAAAACTTTTTCTGCGCCATTATGAGAGCTGGATTTCCAGATTACCACGAGCAAGTTATTTCAAAAAAACCTTGGCCTTATAATGAACAGAATGTTATGGAAGAAGGACAACTTTCAGAATTAGGATCAGTGTTTTCCTCCTGTAGGTGTCACAAATCCTCTTATCTCGTCACAATTTTGATTCTGAAAAGCACTAAGGATTTAAGAAAACTAATTTCTGTGCAGCTCAGAAAGAGGGACAAACACAACCTCATCCTTCCTCAGGTTTGTGAATAAACAACTGTAGGGATCTGCACGCTAGCTCACATCCTACACAAAATGTGATGTAATGGAAAGGTCTGAGACATGATTTTTATCTTTTCACCTGGGAGTGCCAGGGGAGCAACTTTTGCCCACCGATAACCAAGAATGATGTGTATTGGCAGTGGTGGTGGCGGGAATCTTCTGAGCAGGAGCATCTTATCTGGCCTAAAGTAATCATGTGCTTGCCAGCTCTTCCNTTTTTTTTTTTTGTACAGCAACATTCAATTATGCAGTACTTTTCAAAGAACTCCCGAAAGAAAAAGTTAGCTACTATTTAGAATTTGAGGAGATTCTAGAAAGGGAGATGAACTAATTTTGCTATGGCACTAAGCAACACAACTGTGAAACTGGGAAGAAAATATAGGTCTCCTGAATGTCAGATCAGTGCTTTACCTATGAGGTGGTGCTGCCTCCTTAAGCATAAATAACATATTCCCAGGCTAACCGCAACTCTCAGTACTACTTGAATGAATGCTTCTACTTTTCTTTGTAACTCTTCCATCAATTTTTATTTTTGTGACCATGTTCTCACATTCATGCTAACATAGCTTTTGCAGCTAACATCACGTGGGTTGGAATACAAATACTGCAGATGTTCACAATGCCAACATATTTTAGGAGATAAAAAGTCAAATGAAAACTCTACTTCAGTTTAAGAGTGATATCATAGAGAAACAAACTTTATTTTTCCCACAAATACTATTCATTGCATCTTGCTGGCAGGGGAAATTAATTTTCCAAACTCGGTCTTTAAAGGATATTATTTTTTTAATAGGAGCGTCTTTGAGATAGAACATATGCCCCTATTTCTCTATCCACACCATAAAATGGTTTTCCCATTCATCACAAATAGCTTTTTTTTTTTTTTCCTACAAAATCTTTATAGAGCCTACCTCTGTATTTTAACTGTTCCTGACACAGTGGATCCACAATCCTGATTATGGCTGTGGACTGCAATACAACTGAAACACAAATGATAAACAGAATCCTTATGCTTATCTGACTTTTTAAATACAACTTTCAGAATAGAAAGAGGTAGGTGGACAGAATTATTAAGCAGACTGACTAGCTGCCTGCTGACTACTCAATTCACAGAAAAATGGGGAAACCTGGGGGAAGACGTAATCCTTAACCTTCATTTAGTACAGCCTAAGGTTACATGATTCTTCTCTGCATTATTATTGCATAGCACAAGAATATGTGCAAATGTGAGGCCCTAATACTTTTAGGTTTGTCTGCCCCCTGCATGAAATGGGTGTTCTAGACCCCAATGCCCTCACCAAAATACCTTTTATACCCTTGTAAGACAAGTTTGTGAAAGTGAGATAGCTGAATGCTGAACAAAGTCACATGCAATGGATAATTTAGAGATCTGTTTGTTTATGAAAATAGGCATGCTACTGACAGAACATCAGAGTGATGATTGGCAGCAAACATCAAAAATTACAGGCATACATACTCTCTGAAAACTTCTTAGTTTAATACTAGTTAGTCTGGTTCATAGGTATTCCCAGAGCAATCCTCATCTTAAAGACAGGGATTAAAAGTGGGGGATTCTGTACCCCATGCACTTCAGTAAGATTATCTGAATGAGAACTGTTTGCCTGGGTAAAGACTGCAGGACCATGTCCTGGAGCTTCATACTGTCTGCATGTTAATGGCTTTAGAGTGAAACTTAATCTCTTTCTGGGCATCTTGATTTATACTTAAACAGAATGATTGAAGTCAGGGAGAAGTAACAGCTCCCCCCAAAATTAGCTGAGGTACACTATACTATGTGTGTTAGGCTGAGAGCCACAGCTCAGGCCCACAGAGCTGCACAGCTGCTGTGTAACAGCATCAGGAGGCAGGATATCCAGCAATTTGGCTCAGGCTATGGCTGTGGCTCTTTTGCTTTCACTACGTGTACTTAGAAACTCTCATCTTTAAGTCTTATGGCAGCAGCAGATCCAGACTTTAATTAACCATTGAATTATTCCACCACAACTGTGGAGAAAGATACCAAAATACCTTGGGAAATCAAACAGCATCCTCAGTGAATGGCAGATGTACTGTTTATGAGGGATATATCTTTTCCATAAAAGAGAACAGAACCTAAATATACTAAAACTCTTGTTAAACTGATCTTCAGAAACTTCTAGCTACTAGCTGCATAGCATTACAGATTGTGGTATACAATGACACCCTGGCCCATAAAACCACCTTAATCAGGGCCTCTCTCTTATGGCACCATCCTATTTTCAACTAACAATGCTTTCAGATGAGCCGAAAAGATGTACTTTGCTCCCACCATTACAATTTCTGCTCTTCTTTTCTTTACCCTTTTCAAAAACATGAAAGCATTGGATTGCTAATTACTTTCATCCAGCCTATAGGAAAATTAGTTTATCTTCCTGATCAAAGCAAATTAGGCAGATCATGGCTGATTAGAATGCAACAGTAAAATCTCCATACTTTCTGTTCCACCCCCTTTTCTGTCAGAAATGGGGCCTGTGTCAAATATGTAGGTATTTCCCACGGCCAGTCCGGACTCTGTTTCCAACGGGCTCTGGGGCTGGGACAATGGTTCTTACACAGGCACTGAAGTTCTTTAGTTCAGTCATTGTGCAAGGAAAGAACTGGTAACCCCTCAGCTAGCATTTGATGAAACATCTAGATTTACATATTTCCCTAATTGCATTTTTTGAATGTGAGCGAGATTTATCTGACCAGAGTTAAATGCCTCCTTTATTCTACTACCCAAAATACAAATCTGTGCACTGCAGGCAGAATTGCATTTGGTTCTGATCCCAGCATTAAAATTTTGGTTTTCACTATAGTGGGACAAAGCGATGTCTACCTTTACTTCTCAAAAAGCACAGTCCAAAGAATGGCTTGGCTAGCTGCTTCCAAGGTGGCTGCTACACTGCAAAACTGACTACTACTACTCCTTCTAAGTAACTGCTTCAAGCAGCATTTTCTACCACTCTAGCATCTTACTATTCACTTTTTACCCTTCATAACTCATTTCCCTTCGATTTGGTTCTATGGCTTTAATAGATGAAAGCCAAGCTATACTGCTACTTTATTTATAACCAATTACTATAAATTAACAGTAAATCTCACATTTAGCTCCATTTAAACATCACTATGCAGCTGCCCATTTGAAAATAAAATGGTTGCCTTCTTTCACTTCAGTGGGCACAATACAAAACATCCATTGAGCTTTTCCTTTATTGCAGCTGCCAATGCCCAGCCGACTTTTAACAAATCAACCAAGCGGAATAACAATGCAGCTGCAACATTTTATGGTATTTCTGTTAGTCCTCTTTTGAGACTGAAGGTGTTAATTAGGAATCAAAGAATACAACCCTGCCAGCTTTCTTTCACGAACTATGCACTGGCCACTGCAGTTTTCAGAAGAAAAATAAATCTAATAAAGGGACAAAAATGTTGTTTGTCACACCAGTAACGTGTATTTAAGACCCTTTGATCATGAGCTTTTTATGTAGTCTTGTCAGACAGGCTGAAAATATTTTTTCCTCTCTTTTCTCCTTTCCTTAGGCTTTTCTGAATACTGATTCTAGGGTTGTCTGGAAAGGTGAAAAACCCGATAGTAACTGGAATGCTTTACAGGTTAAAATGGCTTTGCTGAGCAAGCCAGCTTTAAATCAAATCAAATCGAATTGAGTCAAATCAAATCATAATTGTTCACTTTTTTGATTCAAGTGTAAGTTGTTCTGAAATACAAATGATCTGTTCCTATTATACAGTTCACTAGTTCTGTCTGTCATTTAGTATTTCAAGCATATAGATATATGCAGGTGTTTAATATTGATGTATCAATTTATTTATTTATTTATTTATTTTGTGGAATCTCATTTTAAATCCCCCAAAACGACAGTTTGCTGGGTGTTGCAAAATATTTATCACATACATGTTTCACATGTGTACTATACAATATATATTCAATATTTTATTTACACTTACTAAGCATAATCATATTAGAGTATCACATATTCAAAGGTAGCAGCATGGAGTCATTACCTTTAATCTTCAGTCAAAGTTAAAACCTTAAAATAGGTTTAAGAACTTAGCACAACCGAGAATTAGTCAAGCTTGCTAGCTTACGCAGCAAGAGCTTTCACTGTTAGATGCACAAATCATGCCAAAACCCATTAATCTTGCCAGAGAATGGCAGAAAGAAGCTCTGATTGTTGATTTAATGATAATGAAATGAACATGCTCTTAAAGCTACCTGCAGAGTTTTCTAAACAGTAAAACAAATAAAGCCAATTTTAAGAAACACTTATTACAGAAGAATGTATAACAGGTTTTTTTTGCCTTAAACACATATAGGAGAAACAAGGTTTCAAAATACAGCTCTATTTATCTTGTTATGTTTTTAATGTAATTCCTTATCATGTTATATATAGAGAATGTGATTTTAAAGATATTTGGGGGAGTTCTTACTTAGTATCAAGAAACACAGAACTGGCTTAAAAATGTTAAAATACAAATCTTAGTAACAAAAAAAAAGTTCTGATCAACATTTTCATATGGTATAATTCATGTGATGTGCAGGCCCAGGGCTACTGGACCAGACACACAATTAGATGATTCATTATTATAAAGATACATTTTCTTTAATGCCCCAGGTGTACCATTTCTTACATTTCTGAATTTAAAAACACTGAAAATTGGAGAATGGCTTACCTTTTTAGAAACATGAACATGTCTACATCTTGCTTTTTTTTTTCTTTTTATTGTAAGTGATATTTAAGATAGCTTACTAAAAGTGACTGATACATTTTTAGCTGTTTTAATTGTTGAGCATTGGTTGGGGATGCATACAAAACGCAGAATTTGGCTTGATTTTCATAACAAGCAATGGCAGCTGGGACATGCAAGAGAATATTCCTTTTCTACATGTGGAATAAGGTAAAAACAGCAAATATATTTGAAATTGGCTGCTGCAGTCACTTATAACTTTTTTTTTTTCTGTTATTGCATCATAACAGTGCTGCAGTGTGAAAAGGAATGAAATTATGCTCGTAAAAAGATGTCAAGTATATCGACACAAGCCATACTGCTCTCCATAGGGTTATAATAATCATTAGAGTCCTGTTGCTTTGTTGGAGTTCTGCTCTGGATGATATATTTCATAGCTATTTCAGAGTAAGGTGATATTTTCAACTCTAAGTTCATGTTTGATGGGTCTTCTTTCATTCATGGGCTTGTGTGGTCTGTGGGCCCAGGATATATGTATCTTGGGTGAAGTTTACCATTAAGTGAAAAAAATGTTTCACCTGTGGGAAGGTCTTTATGGAGGGGAAGGGATTTTTTTCCAGTCACTACTTAGAAATTATTTGGTGTATAAACTTCATATTTATTTGACTCACAAAATTGAAGAACTGGTCTGAGTGATTGTTTTAATAGAGCTATGTCTGGGTGAAAAATTCTCTCTTAGTTTACTACTAAACTGAACCACTCATGTAAAACCAACTCATATTCTGTGAGTATGTTTAATTCTGTTCTGTAGGTTTTGCTTAATTCTAGACTCATTTGGAATAGTCTGAAGAATTTATATTGCGCCTGTTATAAGTACCTACAATGAAATTTTCGCAAAAAGCTATGTTTATCAGCTCTACACAACTAATCAAAGCAAAAGAGTATGGATAATGAACACATCAGTATATCTAAATCTAAGATGAGAAAGACCAAACCGTATGGTTTTCTGTATGTTCGGTTCTGCACTGGAAACTGCAATGGTACAAGAGTACTTGAAGAGTTTTCCACTCCCCTTCGGCTGCTGACCATTCTCCCTGCAGCTGTCCCTGTCCCTGCAGCTCCACTGGTTTGGCCGTTTCTGCAGCTACATTCTAAAACTGATCAGTGAAATAAGAGATATATCTTTCAAAGAGCAAAAATGTGTTTCTTTTTAAACTAGATTATTTTACAGATCTGCCCGGGAGCACAGCCCAACAAACAGCTAAGTCGGCACAGCCAAAGGAGAAGAAGCCTGGAGCAGGAGGGTGGGAACAACTGGCTTTGCAAGAGGGACAGCCAACATGAACATCTTAAACTGTCTCTCTTGCTGAGGGACTCTTAATATGAAACCACATTTTTTTCTGAGTTTCCTGTTACAAATCCAATCTTCCAGAAAATTCTGAGTGCTATCTTCTTCCAATGCTGTGAATTCAGAAGCTCAGCTAGCAAAGGCAAGTGGCTCCTACTCAAGGCATTCAGCCGCAGAAAGCCACTTCTCTTCCCAGTGCTCTGCCCTGCAAACTGAAATAAGCAGTTGCGCTTGAGCCGTGAGTGCTGGGAGTCAACACACATGCTGGCACCTTGGAAATTCACTTTTGGTGGAACACCTCTCCTTCTAAATTGTTTTGCCTCAGATCTAGCAAGTCCTAAATCTGTTACCCTTCACAGCTTGCAAAAAAGTCCCTTTTTGTTTCTTACGCTTTTGTATGAGGAGATTCTGTGCTGACAGAACCAGAAGAGAAAGTGTATAGATAAAACATCAGAAAATAAAGCATATAAATCAAGCTTCTCCATGAGAGGATATAAGAAAAAAAGATTAAGACTGTTTCATTTAGAGATAAGATGAAAAGCATTGTTAAACTATACCTATATATCCCCTTCAAGATCAGAAACACTCCTCTTCATAATAGATTCCTGTGATAATAAACCTATCAATATTTAACCATTAAAAAAAAAATACTTCAAAAACCACCGTATTTGTAGCTGTAAAAACTGTGGTCTTCGGGCAGCTGAGGTTAGTATTTTGACAGCTTTTAGGATGGATCAGTATGCTCTCAGGAATAAGAATATTCACAAGTAAATTAAAATACCACGGGACACGAGGATTTGTTCTCACTTACAAGGTAGCAGTTAAATATCCTCCAGAGCAGCTAGGCGTGGCCACTGTTAGAATGAGATACAGATTTAATCATCTTGGTCTGATCCCTTTAGAGATACAGCTTGCCTAATAATTCAGCTCTGATTTTCCCCATTTAATTGCTTTACAATTTGTGGACTCTAATAATTTGACTCTATCTTACCAGAGCTTACACAGTTCACTTTGATAAGAAGACCATTCAGTTTGCAGATTTATTTGATAGCATCTAATCCCACAGGAGGATGGACCTAGGCACATGACAAAAAACTAATCAGTGATCTAAGGATCAAATGTAGACAGCTGTCTTATTCTCTACTGCCTGTATACTTACAGTCACACTCTTGCCTTTAATCAATGTATCTGTATAGGTATGCAGTTCTCCAAAGTGACTGCCAGGCACATTTAAATGATATAGAATATAAAAATTAATGCAAAAATAAATATTCTAAGGCCCAAATATTTGCCAGAACCTCTTTCCCAGCCTGCATACAAGCACATGAATATATTTATGTGTTCTACCAACTGCAACTTGCAAAGGAAATAATCTTCTGATACCCATTCTTCGCCTTATCAGCTAACGTCTTAAAAAGTGAGAAATGTAATTCAGATTCAATAGCTAGAAAAATCTTAGAAAAATCTCTTCCTAGACCTGGAATAGTAAGCTGAGAAGCTTGGATAAGCTATTAGTTTTCCGTTGTAAGGCATCTCTTTCTTACTTTAATAGCTTAAAGATGGTAAGGATAGAGGTCTTAAAAGCGGTATAGGCACTTACAGATGCAGAGAGCAAACATAGGCTTACTAGGAATGGATCGGGCATTGAGCAGATAATATGGAGATAACAGTCCCTGCATTTGGACTACCTGATGTCACATCAATCACGTCATGATCTGTCTTTCCTTCCAAACACAAAACAGCTAGGTCTGCACCTCTATCCAGAAGTATGTAACTGCCTAACTCCCATGAATATAAGATACCTTGGTATCTAAGGGAAAATTTAATCTCTAATAGAACTTCAAAAGTATTTCTACTTTGACAGAATGAAAGATTCGGGTACTGAGAGAAATTACACTAATTTCTATATCTTTATGTATTTTACACTTTATACTGAGGGTAAGAATTTATGAGCTTTTGTACGGAGCTTCTGCACCATCCAGAAGCATTGCAGCCAAAGTAACTAACCTGAAGATGCAAGCATTTGCATTAGCCTGCATTTGTTCGTCTCCAGAAAGTAGACAATACTATGTATAATAAATCATAGAATCATAGTATCATTTAGGTTGGAAAAGACCTCCAAGATCATCCAGTCCAACCATTAACCTAGCACCGCCAAGTCCTCCACTAAACCATATCACTAAGCTCTACATCTAAACATCTTTTGAATGCCTCCAGGGATGGTGGCTCAACCACTTCCCTGGGCAACCTGTTCCAATGCCTCACAACCCTTTCAGTAGAGAAGTTTTTCCTAATATACAACCTAAACCTCCCCTGGTGCAACTTAAGGCCATTTCATCTTGTCTTATCAATCATTCAATTAATCCAATCAATCTACCAGAGATCTTTACGTAGAACTAGCAAAGCTTGTAGTTATATTGTCAGGTCTTTACATATGAAGGTTTAAGAGCACAGATGCAAGTCTTTTAAGATCCAAGGAAAGCCAGTGATTTCAACTACAGAACTAAATCAATAGATCTGGCAGATTTTGATCATTTTTAACAGAACTCAGGAACTGTGCTTCACTGACTTCTCCCAGCTGTGGATCAGCATGGATGTGGCTCATGTGCCTCTAAGTAACTATCCCTCTCAGGACCAGGCCAACCACAGTATACAGTAAGCCTCCTCAGAAGCTGATGTAAGTCCCTCATGTTCCTGCTTGACAGTTCTGAAGAGTGGAGCAGTTCCCAGGATAGCTATGAGCTGACTGCTTTTCTGAAAAGCAGCCTTAGGCATTTCTTTCTTTCTTTGTGAATTGTGTTGCTGTCCTAAGTAACCTACAATGGAAAATATTTTAAAATGGCAAAAGAAACCTCTAGCTGTCCTTGCCAGACCTGGCTTTTAGAAGCAGCATAAATTCTACTCCAGTATCTCTTATGAAACTGTTCTTAATCAGCGTCTTTCAAAGTCAACTGCATCATGCAGTTTGTGAAACGCTGAAAGAGCAGCAAGAGGTACAGAATTGGTATTAAAAATCAGTCTTGCATTCATTTCAGAATATCGTATTCACTTCAGAATATCACTCAGCCTCATGTATATGCTTACATGCTGACATCTCAAACTTGTTTCCCTACAGTGTGATTCCCTACAGTANTTTTTTTTTTTTTTATAAAACTGCAGGGCTATTCAGTGTTATATGTTTAAAGACATTATTCCATGGCCTAACTTGTACTTTCATTTGTCTAGTTTGAATTTTTATTCATCAATATCGTGTCTTATGCTAATACTCAATGTATTATGTTAATGCAATTTGTGCTCTGAGTGCTTTACAACAATTTTTAAATTAGTGTATGATCCCATGCCAGCAGAAAACAGCAATAAACCTAACCATCACCTTGCCTATCAGAACATATACTTACATAATTTTACTAAATTTGATGGTCAGAGACAATCCTGTCAACAAGACTGTTATGAATATTAAATAAATAAAAATTATTCACAGGAAATAAAACTCCTGATTTTACATGAGTTGCATTATCTATTCAGATAGGTTATGATGTGGAAGGAAAGACTGAGTTTGAATACCTAAATGTTGTTGGGGCTTCTTTCTCCACACTTAGACCCCTGTGCACTGAGATCAATCTCTATGCACAGTAAAATTATTTCCTTTTATTTGCCCTGACGCATGACACACTATTCAAAGCTATTTTAACTAGAAGTGTAAAACACATATATTGCATCATTAAAATACTCAGGAATGATATGCTCTGAAACAACACTGTAGAATCATCTTAGCACGCAACTTCAAAGCCTCTTTCTTGCTGTAACTACTGAGAAACTCCACCTCACATTTCAGCTCCATCAATAATGCTGCCACAGTGCATGAAGAGAAACGCCGAGCTCCCTTTGTTCTGTGTCATCCTCCCCACCTGGCGCAGCCCTGGGCTGTTTCTTTCAGGTCAACTTACACAGGCTTGTGCCACGTGTTCCCCAGGGGCACCCCAGGTCACGGCAGTAGAAACAGCCCTGCGCTAATTGCACCCAAGTGGACCGATGCAGGAGTTTGCCAGCCACATTGAACGCCTCAGTTTGCCTAATAAGCCCGGAGCTGCTCCGGGAGTCAACCAGCAAACAAATATACCAGTTGCTTTGTCAGACAGCCACCTGCTGAAGAGTCACGCTGGAGAGTACTGGTCCCAGGCATTTCATTGCGATGGACTCGATAGGACAGAGCAACACTCAGATTAATGCCTAAACTTGGTAATAAATGTTTTAATTGTTGGAATTGCTTCTGGAAAACAACACTATGTTGCAGTTGGGGAACAAACAGAAGGCTTATTCCATGTCTGATTTCGTTTCACAGTTACAGCTAGACCTGTCTTTCACTTATCTTTAATGTTAGTAAGGATATTACTGACTGAAAGAATAGAGACATAATGCTTTGCTGCTAAAGAGTATATGTTTTTTAATGTTTTCCTGTTATTATTCTCCTGTGGCCAGGACATCCAGACATTTACCAAATTCATATTGTTACATGATGATACACAGGGTGCTTATTTTCATATGGTCTAATCTTGATCAGTACTTATTTTTGGACAACCACCTTAATGCTGTCTTAGAAAAGCTGTGAACACTTTTAAGGGAAGCCCTCTGTGCTGAGATAAACAAAACCACTAATGAATATAATTTACAATTAATTACTCTCATTGTGTTCTCAGGCAATTATTCATTCACCAAATATGAAAAACAAACCTGTTTGTGTACTCAACATACAGTGATATTTGGATAAAGAGTGAGTAATTTCCCTCAGATTAGACTCACCGTGACCAAACAGATCCCTCTACAATAAAACTAACTGGGATACACCAGGAGCTTAATCCATATAATTCTAAGGATTTGCATTTTTAGTTTCATTGGGAACTGAACTGGTTCATAATTAAGTTTTCACAAACCTTTACCAGAACAGATTAAACTGGGAGCATGTTGAAAGCATGCAGCATTTCCCTATATACTTCCCACACAGAGATACAACGTTGTAAATAATACCATCCAGTGAATCTGGATATTGCAAATTCCTTGTGAAATCTGATGCTCTTACAGCAGTGCCCTATGGTCAGACAGGCAGGAACATAGAGCTACATGCCTGCAAGACGCTATAGCCATGATTGATGATAAATGTAGAAAACAGACCACATCTGGCTTCAGGTTTACAGGATTCTTCACAGATTGACCGGAGACAGCCATTGAAGGAAGAACAGCTGAGGTACTAATATGAGGACAAATGTGATTTTGATAACTCTATTTGGTGGGATATCTGTCTATGATAAATATAATGAACGTATCACAGTGCCATGTAAGCATCCTCAAAAAAAAACAATTGTTGAATTTTTCACTGAATACTATCAACAACAACAAAAAAGACTGGAAAATTAAAGAAAATCCCACCTTCTTCCAGCTGCTGGAAAGTCTGTACAATTGACCACAACTCCATGACACAATACAACTCTCCTGGCAGAGTCTACATCCTGACACAAACAACACAGTAATGATCACTTGGCTGCGTGTTTAATTTTTTTTTTTCCTATAAACAATTTTGACTTTTATTTGTTTCAGAAAGACAGACACCCTGCACAGTAATGACACATTACAAGCTTTTCCTTCAAGAGCTGGCACATTAAAACTAAAGTGAATGCTTCATTTTAATTACATTAATAAAGCCTTTTCTAAAATCTGTGAATTTTTCAAACTGAATTTATTTTAGCAGTACCAATTCCACAGAATCATGCTAGTTCTGTTAGTATAAGCAGAGCAAAAACTACCTGAAGTCTTTCTTGGCATAAGTATTGAATTACTCGCATGGAGTGACGTGCAGAGATAAACCTGGCACTGCGCCTTTTTTCTCCATTCCCTACTATAATTTATTATAAATATTCCATCCAAATAACCTGAGAAATACTTCCACGATAATATTCTTCCACAAATATCTGTTTCTATACAATGGCTTTTTCTATTCCAGATTAAAGTTTATCCCCTTATCAGTAATCAGTAAGCATTTGTTCTATTCTAAAGACATCTGCTTCAAGATTTCAAGAATCTGTTCAGCTATGGTCCGTACTGTCTCTGGCCTTCAGATAGATAGGATGTTCCAAGATGCTTGTCCTGCCCTTTTCACATCTCCTGTCTTAGCCAGAAAGAAGTAATGTGGCACTCAGCAGTTCACACTACTCTACGTATGTACAGGCAACAGGTCAGATGTGTAGTCTCCATATGCTGAGAAACCTAAAGCCTTTCCAGATGCTATTCTCAGGGTCATGAGCTTTCACATTGTCCTTTGTCAGTGCTGGCCTAAATAACACCATGTGAGCACCTTATTTTGCTCCCAATTACACTTTCACAGGGCTCCACACTCAATTAAAAACAAAACAAAGCAAAACAACAAAAAAAAAACAGTAGCAGTACTGCAAACCTATGCTCTTCACCCCACCACAATTATACTTAGGTGTTATCTCCACCAGGGCCAGTTAGTCACAAACTTTTCTGGTAATAACTATGCCAAGGTAACTGTATCCTGCAAAGTCTTATTGCAGACTCCTGGCACAAATGGACACTGATTTCCATTACTGCCACTTCTCCTGAGGGTTTAAAATTGGTTGAGCTGCCTGATGAGAGCCATACTTCACTATTCTATGGCACCGATACAGATGGATTCCCAAACTACCAGCTATTTCTCTCTTCGCGATGCACTGTTAACTCCTCTGTTAATCCTTCTGAAATTGTGTGCCTGTTGCTGGTTGAAGTCAATACACTGAGGCTTTATGCGGGGACACTACGGGACTAGAATTCACTTCCTGAGACCCTTGTCAGGCCACAGGGTTGATCCTGCACTTCTTTTGGCCCTCTTCCAAATCGCTGTCTTTGTACAGCTTCAGCATGAGCGCAGGCAACATTTCCACACTGCACCAAGCATATGGATCCTGTATTTTTTTGTCAGCAGGTCAAATATTGCTTTCAGACGCCTGCATGGATTTTACTTGTTCCAGTAAGAATCTTGTATATCGCTGAGTTCAGCCTATGTAGCCATGATCAAAACTGAAAGGCAGACGTACATCCATATGAAAAGAAAAAAAAAACTTTGGGATTTAACCTTATTTTACCATGTCACACTCATAATTAACACCTCATTAAGTGTTTTTAATCTACAGATCTCTAGCATTTATCAGTCACTACCAAATTAGTTAAACTCAGACATAGGTAGTTGTCTCAACCATCACACAAAGTAAGACTACAGAATAGCTGCATGACTGGCTTCAAGTTGTAAATTACTTCATTACTATATCCGGGAGAAGAACCCAAAGGTCTTGCTACCTGGGTGCAGGCTATAACCACCCAATTGTTCTCCCGGTTCTCAGAAGCAGTTCCTGCCCTTTTCTCATGCTTCCAAAATGGCAGCCTCCATGAAGCAGGGCATCAAGAAGCATTGGTTTCTTGCCTTCATGAGGCTGAATCTCATTTCTGGACACTGGACAACCTGGTCTGCCCCCCCCCACATGCATAACTGTAACCTCATCATGTGCAGGACCACCAGGAGAAAGATTTAATTTCCGAGGCAGCCTCCATGCCAAACTGATCAGGGATAAAAGACCCAAAGGCAAGTTACTCATCAAGGTGGTTTAGAACAGGTAACTTTCAGAGATGGGTGAGAGAGAGCTTTGTCTTATCTTGTTTCCTTTGCCAGTTATGACCTACTTCTCCCCTCAGGGTACACAGAGACTCATTTACAAACTCAGTGAATGCCAAATCAGTGCAGTTACACTTCTCTTAATGCTGACATCATCTCACATCTGTTCTTTCATTCACTTAGACTAGCATTTATATTATCACAGGATCCAGAAGACATGGTACAATTGGCATCGTAAGATGCCTACTGCTGCAGAAACAAGAGCTAGCGAAATTTTATTTCTGTCTAACACTGGTGCTGTAACTGTTTCATCCTCAAGCATGGTAGATTGAAGCGTTTGGTAAATGAACTAACAGCAAAAAACATTAAGAAAATAGAGAAGTACTAGTACTAAACAAGCAGTGCTGAACACCATCTTTACCTTTCTACCCCGTGTCCTATTCAAAAACAGCACCAACAACTTACTATACGTTTTTTATGGGAAAAGTTATATATACATATAAGCGCATCTTAAGACTAAAAGGGTTAAGTTTATATACAATTGTTATACAAATTAAGTTCCAATCCACCAAATACTTCTGCGTTACTTAAGCACTTAATACATAAGTAACATTAGTAAGCATGGCTACTCTCAGTAAAAAACAAAGCATTTATTCAAGTGTCTGCAAGAGATTTTGTGTGGTGGAAGCAGCACTTGTTTGTACTGCAAGGGGCTGGTAGACTTTGGGCACATTGTTAAAAAGTATCTCCCCACCTACCTGCCTGCCACCTACCTACCCATTCCCACCCATCCACAGCCACGCACTCGCACGTCTCCATCCCCACAGCATCGTATCTCCTGCAAGAAACACTCCTGCCTTTCTTGAAACACTACCACGCCAAATGTTTCAGCAATTTTTATCAAAAACATGCCCCTAAAATTATTTATGTGCAATTACATAACAATGTTGAAAGACAGTGCTTTCCAGATTAAACTAAATACACGTTTTACATGACTTCATTTTTTTTTTTTAAATAAAGGCTTTTAAACAATTTATGATATACATAATGCATTTGGCTGTGTAATGAGACAGTGTGGCAGAACATCATACTGAAACTATTCCACACAAATGAGTTCATATTTGGGGAAGGGGACAATTGTTTTAAAATTACACAAGGCCTCGCTCCTACAAACATTTGCACATGCAATTTCAGTGGAACCACTCCTGACAGTAAAGTTAAGTATCTGGATAAGTATTTGCAGGACTGGAGCCAAATTATACAATTGTGCCCAAACTAAGAGCCCATTTGTTACCAAGAAAATCTTAATTTGGGAGGGGCTGATTATTATAATTATCACCGTTGGATAACATTACACTTCAGAATAATTATTTTTGCAGCAGTGTCTAGCCAGGAAAATACAACTTGTCTTTTCTGAGATGGATGTTAGTGCTGTGGCCACTGCCCCCAAAACCTAAAGCTCATAGCTAAAAAATACTGCAAAATCATAAAACTGGAAGGTGATACAGAATGCACTGTCTCAGCAAAAGACTTATCAAGCTGGGGACATGCTGTACTGGTCCCTGGGGATCTGCTATCCCATCTCTTTCCCGCTTGGAGTTCCAGCTGTTGCTTGTAGGCAGTTTAACATCAGCTGGCTGGTGCTCTCCCGGCCGCAGCGCTCACTTCCCTCTGAGCAGCAGCTGATGGGTCTTTCTAATCTAAACAGCAAAGATGCTCCAGGATGCTATTTCTGTGTGGGTGCTGCTGCTTTAATACTCATTCCAATGTCTCTAATTCAAACTTTACAAGCTATTGCCCATAGCCTTTTAGGAAAAAAAAAAAACACAAAACCACGCTTCTTGGGTCTAAAAACAGTACCATGAGTTACTGTCATATACAGCATAAGACGTTCATCGTCTTAGTTTTGTACAGTTTTCATTTAAACCTCCATTCCAAGAGAGAGAAGAGGGTAGCACTCCTTCAGCAAGCAACAGGAACATCATTTCAGGCCCTACCCCTCCCCAAGTACATTTCTTTCTTTTATAATTCTCCAGGTATTAACCTTCTCACATCTGATCAGTAAAACTGCACAGATGTTACTCAGGTCCTCTCAGCAAACAGCACAGAGCATGTAGCATAAGGATTTG
This sequence comes from Anseranas semipalmata, assembly GCA_013399115.1. Taxonomy (NCBI): domain Eukaryota; kingdom Metazoa; phylum Chordata; class Aves; order Anseriformes; family Anseranatidae; genus Anseranas; species Anseranas semipalmata. The sequence continues at coordinate 328,457 of VXAA01006877.1, read as the reverse complement.
CCACATGAGTTGCCAAATCTCTGAGGAGTAAGCATGCTTTGATCACATCTCGTTCTTTTTAGAAGACGTTAGGGTATTTTCTTCTAGCTGAAGTCTAAAGCTGTTCTCATATGTCAAAAACACCACATCATGTTCTGCCCTCAGTCACTTTACTCCGAGCCAAAGGAACCACACCTTATTTACTGTGACTTTTACTGGGAAAAGAATCAGATTTGCTGGACAGTTCAAGGAAGTAAGTGAGGGAAAATACTATAAATTGTATTAACTGAGACCATTTAAATGACCAGTAGAGAATTACGAAAGCAGTCCTCGCAGATGAAATATTATCTTTGGCCAACAAACACAGCATAAAAGAAAGCAATCTGGACAGCAAAACTGGTAGCAATTTTAAACATTTGAAAGACAAATGACGTCGGAGAAAAGACTGGGTTAACAAGGGAGCACTTGAGGAAAGTCTAATCTCCGCTGGCATGCTGACTGGGAAGGTCAGCCCAGTGCACGCGTTCTCAGCTGGAGTCGGGCTCCCTCTGCCCGGCCAATTGTCCTATGCACTTCAGATACCAAACCAAACTGAAGGTGCCTTCACCCTGCCAGCTCCTTATATTCTACCAGCTCAAAGACAGCTTCCTTTTCCCTGTTAATTTATGCAGCGTTTCTGCACAGCAAATACTACCCAGGAGAGAGGTAGCGCGAGTCCTTTTTTCCCCTCTTGAGCAGGGCAAGGCTCTTTAGAAAGCAACGTAAAGTTATTTTTAGCACTGTATTCTCAAGTGGGAAGATTGACATTCTTTTAAATGCAATTTAAATCTAATTTTTTTCACAAAGAAACTAACTTTGAGTTGACACATTATGTTTTGAAATGTAAAGCAAATCCCATGAAAGCTGGTGAACGTGAACTTTAAATAGTTTGTTACTTCTTCAGTTTTTATTCGCCTTTAATTTATCTGTGCATACCTTTTACCTCTGTATACCTACTGTTGCCAGGACCTGAGAGGAAATGCCCTGTTTTCTTTTCAAAGAGGGGATGTAACACTAAATTCTAAACCCAGAATCTGGATTCACCTTCATCCATAACTGGGACAAGACTCAGATTGTTAACCGAAACCACATGGCAAACATTTCATTTATTTCAACTAGAAAAGAGAAAAAAAATGGTATATAAGGTTTGTAGCTATGTAAAGAAGTACTTTCTAAGAAAAGGCAGGCATTTACTGGCTACCTGACACCTAAACCTTGTCAAGGGATCTGGAAGTTGTAAGGGACTTTGTAAAGCTTGCTCCTGCATACGAAGATACCCAGCTATACGATCCCTTTGAAACACTGCAGTCATTCTCACAGTATCTTAGATGAAGAGGTAGACGAGACTTGAATCTGCTCTGTGAAGTAAGAATGACTAAAATAGTGCAAATTTACCCCCAGAGAGTTAGTCTTCATGTTTTTGGGTATTTCTGACACAGAAACAACTAACTGTCTCATTTCAGAAGTGCAGATAATTTATGGGAATGTACTTTTTAACCTTCAAAAAGTAATTTTTCCCCCAAAAATTCTTTGTCATTTTTTTTTTTCTGTTTAGTGCTTTTAAACACTTTCAGATACCCTCAAAAGTTTTGAGTGTGCTTTACAGGAATAATTATTACCAAATACAGTGTTATGGAAATGAATGAAGCAGACGGCCAAAATTTGTTTGAGGAATATGTTATAAAACTTACAATATGCAGTGATTTCACCTTCATAGACTTCACTGTAATACTATCAATGTTATCACAGATTTGAAAAGGAATCTTTTTAACAAGTTATTCCTTTGAAGAATTACAAAGTATATGAATCAGATTTTTCCAAATGTTACTATTCATATTTACAATGTACTCAAAATTAAATTTTTTAAAATGTAAGTAACACTTATCCCAAAATAACTCATTAAGTAAACCATAAGAGAAAAGGTAATGTACCATAGCCTTCAATAATTATACATGTACACACACATATCTATGTCAATCCAAGATGGTAACATTATGAAAATATTCCACTTAAGAGTTTCATGCTAACCTCCTCATTGAAAGTTTTTGATCACAAAGAACATAGCATATGAACTGTCAGATAGCACTGGCATTTGTGATAAATTTTCTTTTCTGTGCTATCCAGGCACATTAGAAAGATCCTCAAAATCTTTAAGAGCTATCGTCTGTATTGTCACCACATGAGATATGAAAAGGTATTTTTAAACTTGTCATGCTAAATATTCTTAAGCAGGAGTTGGCAGATTTTACACTATTTTTAATGAACAATTATTTAGGAGAAGTAGGCTGTGCCTGTGGTTAAAGAATGGAGTTAGGATAAGGCATTCTGGCTTTAATTACTGGCTTTGCCATAAACTTTACCTATAACGTTGAGCAAGCCCTTCTTTGCCTCAGTTTTCCACATCAAATAACTGGTAATAATACTTCACTATCTCACAGGCTTGGTTTCAGAATTAATGAGGGTCCCATGTACCAAAGACTTGTAGATCCGGGCTTCTTCTTTTCACTGTGTACTGATAGGAAAGTGACAAGTTCTTAATTTGAAACAGAGACTCAGTGCTGCCCTTCATCAGCACATGGAATTCACATTAATGCCAACAGGAATTGCATTACATACACTGAATACATTATTTAGCCTAAAAGTAAATGAAGAAGAAGCAATGGAAAGAAACTCTTGGATTCTCCTTGTCTGTTCTTAAAAAGTCTAACAGCTCATTGCAGTAGATACATAACCACAAACAAAAAGATTTTTGATGGGGAGGCAAGAATTGCAGCTTTACGTGAGAATGCAGAAATGTGTAACAGGTCCAACTGCAGACTGCGTTTAGATCTACTGCAAGAGCACCTTCATACAAGACACGTGGAATTTAGCCACTGTGATATATCATGATCTGTACACATTTGTCCCAACATAAACCAAACTTTAATGGCCTCAGCATTTCAAATTTTCACACAATTTCCAGTGGACACTAAGATATCGTTTATCTTTTTTTTCTATGCGAGTGCCTTAGCTAAGATAAGAATGACAAAAATTCAGAAAAAAATAACAATAATAATAAAAAAAACTTAACACAAGGTAGTACCACAGACAGTTTTTGGCCAGATGTATATACTGTACAAGAAGGGAATCTAGTAGAGAAGATGTTCTTTGCTAGAAAGAGAGTTAACATGGGCACACAGTTTTAATCTCCCACTTTGTTCTAAAGCAAAACTTGTCACAGCGCAAAAAGACATTTCTGTTTTGTTGGGAAATGAAAAGAAAACCAAAGGCAAAAAAAAATAAATAAATAAGAATCAAGCAGTATCTGGTTGGCCACAACCAAGCTCAAGGATGGAAACATCTCTATAACAAGCAAGCATGTTTCAAAATTTGCCATTGCTTATCCATCTACAGAAAATGAGACTTGACAGTTCTTTACGGAAGGCAGGCAGGAGCTACAGCTCTGCATAATTAGGCAATAATTAATCAATCCAAGAATAACAGCCTGGTAAATTTGGATGCACCAGTCTTTAATCCACTTGACTGTTAAACTGCACGTACACAGTCCTGGTCATTTAAAAGTCTGCCTGTCCCGCGGTGGAGTTTTTATACTTCAGGGTGTTCACTACAGAACAGCACAGAATTCTTGACTGGAGAAAGTCATTCTCCTGCTGAAGGACAAGAGGATTTAAAAATAAAAGTGTGGACCAGATCACAGTCCTACTTAGAAGCAGGTTGATGGAGGTATATAGCTTTTGAACATCACAAGTCCACACCGGTGGTATTTTGACATCACCAAGCATATTTATGTTCTCTTTTTCTTCATAAAACAGTCAAACAGTAGGTCCTCAAAAGTTTTCCAGTTTGAGCATTCCTCTAAGCAATAATGAACTTAGGGCATCTACTTGTTGACACAGCACATGTGAAGCTTAAGTATGCCTTTATATGTTCATTACCTATCTTGCTGGTTATGACTTTCCAAAGTACCAGAAAGTGTTGTGTCTTGTGTATACCCCAAATCCTCACCTGCTACTTTAGAAATCAGTGGTGAATTTTGTATGTATCTTAAAGGCTGTATTTTTATTGTGTACAGCCAAAGTTCTGCTCTACTCTAAGTGGTCATTAAATAACATGGACTCCTGCCTTTTAACATTACTAATGGCTTTGACTTTGAAATGTTCAGGATAAAATAAGCTAAAATTCATCTTATTAAGATAAATTTCAGAATGGTATTTATGCACACAATATTTGGAGAAGTCTTTTGGCTGCGTGTCCTCTTTCTAAACCACCACTATTTTCATTAAACTAAGCTCTCTCCTAATATATACTTACTACTTACATTTTATTGGTTGCATTTTATTTCTACTTTGCCTGTGTTGTCATGTTTGTCCTTCTCTTAGGAAGGCCATTTCTAGTTTACTTTCACCTGTTTTCTCAGACGCAACATACATCTTACGTCCTCTGAAGAATTAACAGTGTTAAGGGAGAAGCGAGTTCAGAACTATCACTGAAGTACCACAGGCACACAATCCTGTGAAAGCATCTTTACAGTAACCATAGTAGCGAGTATGTCAACAGCAAGTCAAAATATAGAGATGGACAAACACGTTCAGATACGCAGTATGCCGGACACGGAGGGTAAGTGTTCAGCTAACAAGCTATTGGACATGCAACCACAGAGAACTGTAAGAAATCAATACGAAAGGCACTAGAAGATATTTTGCACCAAGAGAGGCTAAAGGATGACCCTTCCCAAAAGTGAGTACAGAAAGTTTCCCCAGCAGTTTTGTCTTCTAAAGTACAAACGGCGATCTTCTGCTTTCGCCGCCCCCCTCCCCACACGCCGCAGCGCAGCGCGCCCGAGCCGCGGAGCAGCAGCCGAGCGCGGCGG
>VXAA01006877.1:207797-322696 GCA_013399115.1 Anseranas semipalmata | reverse complement strand
CCGCCTCCCGCCTCCCCGCCCGCCCGCCGGGCCCGCGGCCGCCGCGCCTCGGGGCTCGCCTCAGGGCGAGCTGTGTGGAAAGAAGCCTTCAGGCCACAAGCTCCGGATTTGAGACTAGCTACCGGTTTAGTAACCGGGTCCCAGCCCAGTTCTTGTTTAAACCGGTGACTGAATGGTTGGTCAGGCTACTTGGTATGCGCTGGAGAGCATTAGCTGAAGGTTTTCGGCTATATTGTCCCTGAATCTACAATTAAGTCTGAAATGAGAGCCTAATGAAAAGGCCAGCAATATACATGCTTTTATATACTACCCGGTTTATAATCCCTATTCCCACCACCGGACCATCATTTGATGTAATCTGAGCTGCAGAAGGACCTCGTACTGGAGCTCAAGTGCTTTATTTAAATCAATAAAGAAGGAATCTGCTGTCTTGCTTGTTAGGCCAGAATGTTTTGTAGATTTAGGCCTACGGGGCTGCTGGGAAGCTTTTCCCCAAGCATCACCTTATCCTAAGCTCATAAGAACAGTGGTTGAAAGCACAGATTTACAGGAAGAAATGCCCAAGGAGAAAAAATCTGCAGGAATCAATTTTCATTATGTATTATGATCTCTGTCCAGGGGACCTGTTCCCCCCCAAATTCTCAGACTTCCTTATTCCTGTCTAATATCACCGCGAAGCAGCTATAGTGTTGTTCTGAATTGCATGGTCTTTAAGAGATTTCATGCTGTGCTGAAAAGATACATGCTAATGGTTTGATAAAGTGTGAATATTTTACTTTCTTCTGGGGTGAAATAGTTTCTTTTAGGCATCTGTACAGCATGACATTAGAGTCATTAACACGCTATGACAAAAGACATCTGAACAGTTTTAGTTAACAAATAAGTAAATCTTTTTCATAACTGTAGGGAAATAGTATTTATATAACCTGAGGCCATTACACACGTATTTTGTTTGTTCTAGAAAGTGAAGTGTATGCTGTTCATTTTCTGTTGAGGAATTGATCAATTTGCACGAGATACCTGAAGTTGGACAGATAGATTAATTAGTAGTGAGGATGTAACTGTAAAGATCCTCCTTTGAGGGTTATTTATTTTTCATGCATACATTTGTCCTGCTAGTGACTTTCTTTGAAATCTTAAATGTGCTTCTATTTAATTTAAAGAATTTTTTGGAAGAAGAGTAGCTTGAGGATTAACAGAAGGATGTGATAGGAATGGATATGGATATAGATATGGATATGGATAGTTCTTACCTCCATACATTTAAATTAGGCTTTACTGTTATTTTCTTTTCATGTTTCTTATAGGTCTCTGGTTCTTCATAACGAGAAGAGGAAAAACATCTGTCAGTTTGGTAATGTTTTAGGGAGGTGCTGTTACCATTCCAAAAGGCCATTGGGACTGTCAGATTTCCCACAGGTTGTGACATCTCAACATAATGTCCTGGTTGCTTGGAGTGACATCCATGGTGCAGCCATCAACAGTCTTTGGCTTTTACCAAGGTAGTAAACAAAACCCTGATGTGTTTCAGCAAAGCACTGTCTTGAATCTCCTCTTATCTTCCTGATACTCAAGCAAAAAACCTGTCTTCTGATCATGATAATGTGATGACCCTCCAGCCTAAGGTTTATCAATACAAGATATGTTTCTGGAATGCTATGTACTAATAAACAAAACAATGTGTTAATGTATTGTTAGCATAACAAAAAGCATACCAATTCGGATGTCAGGAATACACAGCAGAAATATATTTAACATATATCTTTTGGGCAGATCATTAGTTACAGCATGACAGACTTTAGATTTGATGTGAAAGCTCATATTAGAATACAGGACTGTAAAAAGAAACTTTCACTCCTATTTCTGTTTTGTAAGCTTAAACTGGATGATCTGATTGAAAAAAAGAGTGTGGCTAAAGCATTTAACAACGGAAATTTATGCTTAATCCTGAAATCATTAGTTGTCCCAGCCAAAAAGAAGTTTAAAGCAGAAAGGTTAACAGATCCTGCACTAGCAAAGGTAGCAGCTAGTGTTTAAATATTAAGGCAAGTCCAATAGAGTGTCAAAGTAAAAAAGTACAGCAGGGAAGGACAAGGTAGTTTACAGTTGAATATATCATGTTTCTCTCCTTCTTATATATGGATGATGAGTAAGTACCTAGAAGGCAGTGCAACCGCGTGGTTAGGCTGTGGAAAAAATAAAGCTATTGTGCAGGGTGGGATTTCTTTTTCTGCCCATTGGGGGAACAAATTCTTCACTGAACGTGTTGAAGACCTTCTATTGAAGGGGTTCACTAGGCAAGTGTGAAGCTCCGTTAACCCTTAGGCTGTGCTACCACAACTGCCCGGTGATCTCTGCAGAAGAGATCCTTTTCCCTTTGCAGGACATCTGACTTGTCCTTCTATTCTGGCCAGCCTTGAAGAATTGTGTATGTCTTTTAACATCTATCATGATGTGGGGTTCTTATACGTACAGCAGAAGTCTATATACTGTGTTCAATTTCATATTTACTTGTCAGTATAAATTCACATTTGCATCAGGTACCTAGCTTGCTTCAGTGAGGATCTTAAGCTAACACATGCATTTAGATCACTTTATTACGCCATACAACGTTCTTCAGACCAAGGCAGACAGCACCATTTCTGTTTTACATAGTAATAAATGACGGTACCTGAAATGGAGAATGGCTAGGGCAGAGTCACTCTGAGAACCATAAAGAAATACAGAAGTTTAATTACCCTGGCCCAATTTACCACATGGCCACAACCTGTCAGTCGCAATGGTATTATGGTTTATGTGTCATTAACTTGGTTTTGTTCAGGTTTTCTTGATATTTAGGGCATACTCCGTCATGGATCTTTAGAAATCATCTTTTTATGTTGATTCTTTTGTTTGGCACACTGCCACCTAGCTGCAGTTTTCCTCAACAGTTCTGTAGTTACACTAGAAGCAAGATCAAACATTTGACAGGTGAGGTTTACTTAGGTTCACTTGAAATATTCTTCAGTAGTGAAATTGCTGATGGGAAGAAGGGACAAAAATAGAAAAACAGTATTATTATTGTTACAATTTGTACAGTGACAGTTGACTCAATATAATTTTGAAGCAAGTAGTGCTGTGCTGACATTAACATTATTTTCACTCTGAAAAAAATTGATTGTAAAGAATGCAACATCAGTTGAAAGCTTACCCAGGCACATTGTAATAGGTAGGCATTTGGGAAATGAAATGAGGAAAAAAATGTAAATACATAGGATGCAGATTTACTGAATTTTTTGTTTGGAGAGAATGAAATCTGACTGTTACAGTAATTCTCTGTATAGGAAATAAAATCCATGTGTTAGAGTGAAGATGTGGAAATAAGCTATATAAAGAAAACCCATTACTTTGAGTTGAGGTGGATGTGACATCGTTTAGGGAATTACAGCCAGTCTGCAAAAGCATTAAGTGAATATTTCACCAACATAGGAACTATGTGCTTTAAATAATACTTGAAATGATGCTTTTTAACTCTAACATTAACTGGTCTGTTACCTTATCTTTATACGTCTGTATCTCACATTAAGCCAAAAGAAGAAAGAGGAGAACATGTATGTTGTGTGTAAAGGTCCATAAAGAATGGTGAGGCAATAGAGGAGCAGTAATACTTTTTGTTAGTACAACTAAGATTTGAAAACAGACAACAGCTCTCTTTTTGGCTCATCTGTCTTTTTTCTCAAGCTATATCTAACTGTTCATTCAAATCGTGTCTTACTCTAGCCCTAGACAATCATCTGTGGCCATGATACAGTTTCTTAAGAACCATGAGGCATAGTAGTATGGCAGCAAGGCTGGTCAAATTGCCTGTATCCTTCCTCTAACCAGGTATTTATATGGTTATTCTTAACTGTGCTTTCTGATAGTATGTCATTGCAGCAGATCTCTGAATGAGATGATCTGTCATGTTTTTCCATGCATTTTTCTGTTTTTACATGCACAGAAAAACATGTAATAGGTTTGAACCCAAATGGCAAGTGGGCTCAGATTTTGCTCAGAAAAGACTGAAAAAAGCTGGTGAATTTTGGAGGGATATGTTGTGATGGATGAATCACTTTGGTTCCTGAATTGCACGGTTTCTGGACTCTGCTTTCGCATCCCGCCAAAGTCATCAATAGCAAGTTGTTCAGTGTAAGAGCAGGTGTAGGAGCCAAACATTAAAAAAAATTGCATTAGAGCACAGTAGTGAATCCAGAAAGTGCTACTTTCTGTGGTGCTTGTCAGTGGGACTTTGAGGAAGTTCCGCAAAATACTGCTCACTTAATGCAACAAAAGTTCAGTATTTCCATGGAAAGTCAATACCTCCACATCTGTCAGGAAGTTAACTCCAGTTCATAAAGGGTTGCAGTGCTTTTTTCCTTAACACTTTTAAAACATAAAACCTTTGAGTATGTGAATGTGTGGAGCTGTATGATGTATTTCTGTGTCCTGTACGTGCTGTGGTGATCTGCATTCTTTTCTGGGTAAAAGACAAGAGTTGATACATACCATGTGCATACATAGAGTCATTTCTTAATTTAGCAGCTCATACAGAAATTCTGTCCAATTCTTTTCATCCTTCCTTCTCTTACTGTGTCTGTGTGGCAAACACCCTGAGGTTCCTGTGGTTTTTGAAGTGTATTTGCATGATAATGTATAATGAGCGATTATATTGTTTTGTAGTTGTTTGAAGGAGGTCACAATAATGGATTTTTTTTCTTCTTTTTCTTTTTTTGTGGTATTTGTAGTAGTTTTAGACATTTTGGTATCAGCTGCCATACAAAAGGAAGAGATGTATCTAAGAAACACCTAATTGTGACAAATTATCGGGAGACTTTAGATGTGGTCTAATACCTTGTTTTTCCGTAAATCCTTCTCTAGAAGGGGGAGTTCTGTATTTTCATTTTTGTCTTTGTGTATTTGACTCCTGAAGTGTAAGCACAGAAAAAACAGATTTCTTTGCAGAGAGGGAGACCAAGAATTTTTTGGTAGTGTGTAAGACCAAAATGTTTCAGACATGTCTTATCATCATGATAGCAGTGCTTTTCCTGTTCTTGACCTGGTCTTTGGAGCAATCAAACAGGAAATATCCTATAGAGAAAAAAATATTAAGAAGTTTTTAAAAACTGTTTAAATATCGTCCAGTGCAAAAGTAAGCAACAACGCTTTTTAGTACACAGTTAATCAGAACAGATGTTGAAGTGTTCACGTTTCTGTGGCTCACATGCTTCATCCTCACTTTGGTAAGTTTATCACCATTATGACAAACTCACAGGATACTTTACCCACCTCTTGACTCTTCTAAGTTGATGCAGTCCCATCTGCAGTAACACAAAATGATTTTGCAAAATGCAAAAAAGGGAGGGAAGGAGTAAAATGTATGCATGTTACCCTAACACATGCACAAAGCCTCCACCAGAGCCTGCCAGTGGTGCAGGAAATGTGGAATGCTTACACGGATGTGCAAGAAGTGTTATTTGTTCTGCGTGGCTGGCAGTCGTGCAGTGCCCCTGCTGTAGGTAGAAGAAGGGGACTGGCCCAGAACTGGGATGGTGCAGCCAGCGGGAAGGAAAAATAGGATTGCGTGCCTGCAGCTGCTGAGGAGCGAAAGATAGAAGGAGCCTTATGGGGGGGAGCATGGAGCAAAGGGAGGAAGAATGATTGCAGCCCAGATTTTTATGGGAAGAGGAGAGTGGGTGGTTTGGAAGAGTCCATGTATTTGAAAGAAGAGCACTGGAATGTTCAGAACTAATAGGAAGTTTGGAGCAGGGGAATTGCAGAGAGGTCTTCACGGCGAGGAGGGAAGGTGGCCTGCGAAGAACTTGCAAGGGAAAGAGGCAAAAGGTCTTGGAACCTGCAGTAAACTCAGCCCGTTGAAGTTATGAAATACACAACTGTCAAGTTTCTATGCCCTTTCTTGTACAAACAGTGCCCCTGATGGTGTTAATAGTCTGTTAATTGCTATGTATTTGCATTAAATGTTTTTGAAAGATGGAGATACATTTCTGGACTGAATGTCAGAATCAGGGCCTTATATAACATTAACATGTTTGTAACATGCATTGGGTTGCTCTTCTTCCATTCCTTGGCAAGGCTGGTTAGCTGACTTTAGGGTAGGCATGACTGTTTTGGGCTGTGTTTCCCTTTGAGGCAATCAACTTACTTGAAAGATTTTTTCTGTTTATAAACCCCACCTTAATGGAGTGTCAGCATAGACCCGTGGCATGTAACGCCTTTACAAAAGCGGGGAACAGGATGTTATATTATCGAGCTTCCTCTGTCATTGTTGAAGCCAAAGGGGTGCCTGAGGGGCACTTGCTAGCCCCGGCTCTAAGCTGAGAGAACTCTGTAGATGTCCATTGATCTCACAGGGAACCTTAGAGGCTCTTACGAGGCTAACAAAGTTGCCCATGCTGGATATTACTCAGATTGCCGTCATTAGGACTGATGTGTCCAAACACATGGTTGCTGCAGGACTTCCTTTTTAAAAGTGCCTGAAAGTTCAAATTTATAGTCTATAGACCTGGTTCAGATCTCAGTTAAACCCTTGTAAATCCAGAGTCAAGTTCATTTTGTTGTAGTAGCTGAAAGGACAGGATTCTCGGCAATACAATATCAGCATGGTTTCACGGAAGCCAGTGTGTTTATTTCTGTTACTAACTAAGGCCTCTAAGGGTTTGGCTACTTTTCTTTAGTAATTAATGGAGATAGGAGATGAGGAGAGAGTGTTCATACCACCCAAATTTAATCTCCCAGGCATCTCTCTGAAGCTGATTAAGAGTAATAGACTCTTCCAGAAGGTGGTTCAAAGCACCTGTATTAATTATTTTATGTATTTGTGGATAGTTAAATCAAGATTGCTAAGCAAAAGTAACCTCGCATTGATTATGATTAGAGTTAATATTACAGTAGAGCAGAGCCCTGAGTAGTTATATGCAGGAAAGAGGAAACTTTGACAAACAATGGCTAATATGAAAAGCCCAGGCTTAGTATTCTGATTATGTACATTTTTTTGGTCTGCATTTGGCTCAGTGTATGGACCCCTGAGACAGGTGAAATAGGAGGTTGAAAGTAAATCAGTACTAATCATTTTGGTCTAATGAAACTTGGAATCTGTCAGAAGTAGCAGTGGTATAGAAAGCAGCATTTGGTCAAGTTTAATTTTTCTCTGAAATATTTCTGTGAACTATGGTAAAAACAGATGCAATCTAAAATATACTAGGTGGAAGAAAATGACAAAAGAGAACAGAATGCATTGTACTGAAAAATAATTACTTCAAGTTTGAGCACTTGGAATGGGTTTCAAAAGCACCGAGTCAAAAGCATTTTATTTCTACTTTTTCATTTCCATTATAGGTTTTCCTTTTCAGGGAACACATCTTCATCTGTAGAACAAATATACCCTTAATGCACTTAATATTAAGAACAATAATGATTGATGCTGAATTTTAGAAAATGTTATTATAGAAAGAAATCACAAGCGTCAGGTCTGTTGGCTGATGATTTTAGGGAGTATTTCTTTGAATGGGAAACTTAATGGGAAACTTAAAACTTAACATGGGAACTTAATATAACATAAATGATTTGGGAAAAGAAGTCTTCATAAGGGATGCTGTGTTGCTTGTGGGTGGCCATAATGGATTTAGCTGTCCTCTTTTTCTTCAGATGTTATGTCCTCTCAACAACTTGCAGCTTGACCCATTCATTTGTAACAGAGAGCAAAATCTACCTCTTCCATACAGTGCCAGAGTTTTAGGATAAATTGTCAGATTATACATTATGTTATGTTATATATGTATACATTAGCATTGAATTCAACTTTTGTTAGGGCTAGAGTGTACTATTTACAGATTAATTTGAGTCTGATCAGATACTACTCTTTAGTAATGCTCATTTGTATGCAGAAATCTTCAGAATGGGATATTTCTGTTTATTTACATTTTCAAAATGTAACTGCTAATTTTTGAGACCCTAGTTTTTTTTTTTTTTTTCTGTCCTAACATTGGACAACTTAATTACTAGTTCAGAGGAACTTAAAAACAATTTGAAAAGTTAGACTAAGGAAGCTATTTTGAAATCGTAAATTCAGATTTACTTTTTTCATTAAAAAGATTATTTATTGTATATTTTACTTCAGAGCTTTAGTGTTTAGAATTTTCTCCAATTTTACAGGTGTCCAGCAGTATAACTGCAAAGTTTTTTCCACTGCATTTTTAAGAGAACCTTTTTCCAAGCAGCAAGAATTCTCACTTTATATTTCTTGGGAATATATATCTGAAGGAAACCATCAATTTCAAAATGAAGTTAATTTTAATTTTGAATTATTTTGAGGTGTAGAAATTTGGAGTAATCTGGTAAGAATAAGTTATTTCAGCTCTTACTGTTTCTGTTAGTTGATATATGCAAGAAATATATTATCAGGTACATAGATGTTTCTGAAATGCATATTATTAATTACTGTGGTCTGTGCAAATTATAGAGGCTTTTGTGGTAGTTCCCTTGCATTTAGTATGCAAGACTATTCTTTCCATTTCTATCTCAGCACCTTGACAGAGTAAGAACTAGCAAGTTTAGAATTATTTTCAGGTAAATTGCAACTGTTCTGAGAAATTTCTGTAAAAAAATTACCTATAACACCTGAAAAATATGATACCATTTATTAAAACTTTCACACAAATAATAATTAACATGAGTTATGACAGAGCTATTAAGAAAAAACAGATTACAGAAGGACATTAAAATGACAAACTACTGTCTAGAAAAGTCACAGGTAAGTATTATAAATGTATTTCTTGTATGTTGCAAAACTTCTTTGGGACTGTTTATATGGACAAAGTAAGTATATATTTGTCTGCGAGGCTGGAGTCGAAAGAAGATAAAGCAGTAGATGAAGACATTATTTTGACTTTTGAAAAAGTAGTGATAGACAAAAAAGGCATATGAGGCCAAGGGTTAATTAAAAGATTCCAACCGTATCTATAAGTTGATCTGTGAAGAAGTTGAATGGATTCCCACACATTTGTGTATTCGCAGCAAATAATTTCTTACTGCTTATTACTGGAAGGTGGGGATTTTATTTATTGTTTTGCCAAAAGCACGCACACACAAGAGAGAGAGATTTCTGCTTGAATTAAAAAGCAGCCTGGCTACCATCTATTATCAGCACTTGCATTTTTGTACAGAAGCTATATACTTAATGCTGCCTTTTACACTGCTCATCTTTCTTACTGATTTCAGTACGACCAGACCAAGCTAAAAGCATGGGCTCCCTCTGCTGGCTGCTGGTGGTGCTCTGAGCCCTTCTCCAGGACGCTCAGAAGAAATGAATTGCAGCTTATTTTAAACAATTAAACTCTGAGGCAAAAATGTAATCTAGCCCTTTCAATGCAGCCGCTATGTAAAACTTGCATTTGAAGTGCCCAGACACTCTGAAATAGTAATAGTTTTACAGTAAAACAGCATCTGACTGACCTCAAAAGAGGTTTTTACTTTCTGTGATTTCACGTACTAAAAGAGATTGCGGGGAGGGGGAGGAGTGAAGAAGTGAGGATGCAGTCTAACCAATCCTGACTCGTGTAAAACTCAACAGAAAACTAATATCCCATCTTTAACTTATTTTTAGCCATCCCCAGGCTGTGGGGCATAACTTTTTTCAAGATCCTTTGATTTCTTTTCAGATCCTCAACTGGATAAGGCCCTGAGCAACCTAATCTGAAGTCAGTCCTGCTCTGAGCTGGAGGTTGAACCAAATTTCCTCTGTAAGCCCTCCCCTCTCCCAATACACACTGTTCTATACTTCTATCCTAAATGTGAGAGGAAGGTTAAAGTTATGAAAAAGAGGTTGTATAATATAGCGTTTAACCCAATGTTCATTTTGAAAGGCCTTTTGTATTTCAAGGTAGAAAGTGGCATTCTACCTGCATAAAGAGAGGAGCCTGGATCCACATTCTGGACTGTAACCCTTTGCTTACCAGCAGGCCTTTGCAAGAGGAGAGGTGTTATACAGGTGCAGAGTACAGGGCTGCAGATCAGTGACCTCCTCAGTCACTAAGGAAAGTGCCTGCATGTCCCCTGTACCAACTAGTAGCTGTTAATGAAGCTGTGGAAAACCACATGCAGCTCGTTTGACAAGGAATCCTGGACCCCGTGTTTTAGACTGCAGGTTCAGCTGAGAGTCTCTGACATAAGCTGCACAGCTGAGGAAAGGCTGCATGGACTGTGTGAAAGTAAGGGAATGTTTTTAACACCCTGTGTTGTGACCAGCAATTACCACAGAGCTGCTTGCCACAACCATTCACTGCATGGAAGAGTGGATGAATGTGAACTCTGCATCCTTCCCCAAAGTACTGAACAGCAGTACATAGGTTACGTGAAAGTTTACAGTGCCCAGGGGAAGAAGGGAAACACATGCTGTATTCACAAGAGAGAGAGGCTTCTTTAGAAGATGGTTCAGAGCAAAAGCCATAATCTAGGTGTTCTTGATTTTTTCCTCCAGTACAGTTTATCTCCTATCAACAACAAAGGTAGTGTAGCAAGTCTGGTCTTTGAAGGCTAAACTTAACTTTAGTGAATACTTTCCCTTCCCTCAGTCTGGTGTCCAACATGATTTTCTTGGTTCTTCAGGCCATGGATGGAAATGGATTTTGGTTGTTATCTGATGAGCTTGAATTATATATGAAAAAGTGGTAAGATCAACTTGCCACAACAGATTCCCCATCATCCTGCCATGAATGTGTCAGATGAAAAGTTTGTTTGGACCTGTGTGGTGATTTCAGTTAAAGGTAACTCTCAAAAGAAGGGCTATGCTTTTTATACTAATTTTCAGGAAAGCTGCCTTCACAAACATGCTGTCAGAATTATTATGAGACCCATTTCAAGGTTTGTTTGTTTTTTTTTTTTGTTTTTTTTTTGAATGACTGAAGCCCAATCTGCAAAAGGCAATCCTGAAGGAACAGTCTGAAATCTTTAAGAAATAGGGAGACCAATTCAGTCCCGTGTTAGCAGTGATGAACCCAGCTACAACATAAGTAATAGGAGGAGGAAGGAGTACAAAACACCTTAGTAGTTTTATGATGATAGTCCTCATGAGGACACTATATCCTCAATTAGTCCTCTCTGGTCAAAATACTCTTCATTCACTAGACAGTTTTTCAGGAAATAGAAAAAAAATCAGAAGGTACAGAGATAACATGGAGAAGCCTCGTGATTCTTTACAAGCTGTAAAGTTTTAGAGTATTTTTAGAACCCACTGTGTTTGTGTGATTACTTCAGAAGTGCCCTGTATAAATAGCATTTATTTGATAGCTGTGCACAATCCACTTGCATTCAGCCCATTAAGGCACTGTCAGTAGACACCATTTACCACTCTGAACTGTATGCAGGCACATCAAAAGAACAAACAACCTTCTTTGAAAGCACCCTTGCATTAGGAACTTTTCTCTCTTTTATACCTGGCTTTGAGTTGCATGATACTCGGATTTCAGGGGTGAGGTTTCAAGACTTTTTTTTTTTTTTTTTCTGTGACAAAAAAAAATCTATTAATTGAGCTAGGATGAAGTTATGAATGGTAGAGAGGTCAGCTCATATTGAGACCAGAGTAGTTTCAGGGACCGATTCCCTTCCACAGGTATCTTAACTCCATAGGTGTAAGGGGCAGTCTTTCAGTTCATACTCCTGTTTGCTGATTTTAGTGGAAGTTAGTGGAATTTTTGACTCACAAGGGATATATCGTGCCACAGAGCAGGGCTGTTATGTACCCATGTATACATATATTGATACACCCAAGCTTTCTTTGGCAGATCTGACACGTCTTTCAGGCCAAATGCAAAGCTGAGCTAGCTCAAGTCATGTGAATCAAGAAGTGTCAAAGCAACCAGTGAATAGAAATTGCTTTCTGAAACCAAAAATGGGGCATGGCTTTAGGTGTTAGATTTATACACGCTTTTTTATTTTCTAGCACATTTCCAATATACTGGAGAACAGATTATGCAGTTAATATAAATGTTTGGATTTTCAAGAAGTCATGTAAAAATATGAATATGATTATTCTACTCTCAATGCTATCTGAGTTTTAGTGTATTTGATCCTATCACAAAATGCAAAAAAAAAAAAAAAAAAAATCTTCCATATGCTGCCTAAAAAATCCCGGGAGAAGCATGCACTGTTCATTAAAATACAGTATATACTCCATGAAATCTTTTCTTTTTTTTCCTAACCTCATTTTTTATTCAGTGTATCTGCTTTTATACAAGCATAAATTCTTTTTTAATAGTTTCTTCCACACATTATGTTTGTGTGCTGTAATAATGACATGGGAGAATGTTTGCTGAAATGTGCTGTATCCAAGACTGTAGCTTGGGCCTTTGCAGTCATCAAGTAGGTGTTCCAATTTATGAATAATAGGTTTTCTGGAAGCAGGCGGGTGAACCAGCACCACTGGCTTGCCTCAGCAACTTCAAAGGGAAATATTTTTTTTTTTTTTTCAGAAGAAACAGAAAGATCACATTTGGAGGTTGAAAGGGTGCACTGCACCCTTTAGCCAAGACAAGGAGAATCAGCCAGGGTCTGAAAGATCTCTTTGCCAAATTATTTAAATAGGAATACAAGGAAAATGCTCTTTAAATTGTAAGCAGTATGGATAAAGTTACTTATAAGCAAAGTGGCTTTATTATTGCTTCCAGATGTAAATTTTGAAACACAGGGCAGTTAGCATTTGGGTCCATTAAAAAGAATATAATTCAGGAATCATTCAGCCTCATGGACTCTCTTGGATGAGAAAGAGAAGACAGGAATGAGAACCCATCTCATTTGAAGGCACTAGATGTGGATGGAGCCATTACATGGAGCTTGGGTAGGATGTGTTACCTGAAAAGCAGCATCTGGACATACACATGCACCAGCACAAATAATTGACAGTTTTGTTCCATGGCCAAAAAAAAAAATTGGAAAAATATTCTCTCAATTTGACCGTTTCTTTTATTCTTGCAGTATCATAAGTAACATACAAATAGCCATTTTCCAAGCAGGTGATTGAGATACGGTTTCCCATTTCCCACTCAAATTCAGAGGCTGTACCTCACCTTGTAGGCAACTCTCAGGGTAATTACTGTCAATAAAGGCGCACACTAAAGATGGTACATTTTTCCTTCTCTTGTCTGCTCCTATTGTGTGCTGAGCTTTGCCAGCTCACTGTGCTGAGAGTAGTCTGATGACAGTCAGTCTCATGCAATCCAGAGGACCACAGGACTCATGGCCTGTAGAGGTATGGGCTCCTGCAAGGCTCACAAAGGCTCTCAAGCACAGGCTAAGGAACCCTGAGGTATAAAATCAAACAAAGGGAAGCCAGTGCAGGCCCAAATCCAAAGTGATGCACCACTAGGCAGACCCTAGTAAGCAGCCTGCAGCCTGGCCTTCAACAGTCGTGTGTGGGCAGCAGGCAGACAGGAGCTGGAACACACGGTGCTTACAGCTCTTCCAAAGGTGGCATAACTCTTGCCAGCATGTTTTAGCTGCTTTCCTCTTTCTAGAGAGCCAGAAAATATAGTGAGAGTGATTTGGTTTATTGTCAGTCTTGCACAATAGCATTGCTAATGGACCTCCAGCTGCAGAGCTTCTTTTACCACTGATGCTGATGAGTATAAACTTGAGAAATCCTATCTTGACTTGTACATTTCAGGCCTAGTTAGGAGATTGATATTTACAAAAAGAAACCCCAAGCATATTTTAATTTTTAAGCTGAATAAATTTGATAGAAAATCTGTGAGGTCATGGAAAAATAAAAATACTGAAAGGACCATAATTTTACAAAGATGTATTTTAGTACACAACTGCATAGTGAGATAGGTTTTATTCTGTAAATTCCCTGAGGACACTGACTATTTATATCTTTCTCACTAAGGAATATATAGGATCCGATTCTTCTGTGACTGTACACTCAAAAATAATGTAGGTTTCCAGGGGGTGCCACATGTGGAACTGATGAACTCAAATTGTAGGACCCTTGTAAAAAGGCCTCTGCTGAAGTGTTCCAGCTTTTAAAGTTTGTCCCTAGTTTCTGCACATAAATTTCTATGAAGGCAGA
Organism: Anseranas semipalmata; assembly: GCA_013399115.1. NCBI lineage: Eukaryota > Metazoa > Chordata > Aves > Anseriformes > Anseranatidae > Anseranas > Anseranas semipalmata. Next base: position 308,601 of record VXAA01006877.1, on the reverse strand, counting down.
TTTTGTCTGCAAATAGATGTAGCCAAATGTGTAGGTGATGCATATACATTACTTAACCAAAATAAAATTTTCATGAGTAGAATTTATTTTGGCTTTTCTTTATCTTGACAGTATTAGTGTTTTAAAAATACTTAACCAAAAAACACAAACTGCACTTCACTCCAGACCCTCAGGAAATACAATAATACACCACAGGAGAAAAGAATAAAAATCATCAATAATGCATAGTAGTTCAGTAGCTATAGCTGATATCTGCTACTAAATTAATAGAACAAGAAACTCTACAAAAAGCATAATGAAAAGATTCTACCAGCATTGGCTTTGCTGAAATCGTTCATCCTTGGATGACCCTCGGTGTGGGATTTTCACAAAGCAAGCCAGAGGTCATGACATAACTGACTCCATGATTCTGCTGTTTGTTTTATGCAACTGTCTACTGAAATCTTTCATTTCTTAATAAAAATGTGGTTCTCCTGTTAACAAAAATACCAGTGAAGTTGGTAGCAATGTTCACATTAAATTCAGTTAGTCTTCACTGGGCTCTCAGTCACCCAGATATTCTTCTGTTTTCTCAAAATAAAGCTATGTTTGAGGATGCAATTGTGGCACTTGCTGGTGCAAAAATTAGGCTCATAAAATACATGGATATCAGGCTTCACCTTGTGAAGTTTGGGCCTACAGTGCAAAGGGATAGGGAAACTCAAAGACACTTAATATTTTCCTGATGTAAAGATGACCATGCAAAACTCATTTGTGGCTTTACTTCAGTCGACACCCTGCACTTTTGTTCATAAAAAGTCATCCAAGAGTCACAACTAGAAAGGGCATATTCTAAGAGGGCCGCAATTCTTTTGACGCCTCTTTAAATAATAAATATAAATCACAACTGAGAGAATCTGGTAAACCTGTTGCATAAATATCTTTAATGCCACACTCCACTAAGTACCTTCAGATGGAAATAGGCATTTCTGGAACTGAATCTTTCTAAACTAAGCTATTTTGTATTACCAACACTTAGCTCCCTTCTCCTCCTCCAGAACACCTAAAAAATGTTGTTGATCATTGAAGCTGCATTGAAATGAGGTACCTAATTCATAAAGAAGATGCCAGAAAAGCTATTTTCCAGCATTACCTGATTCAGGTACTAAATAAAATTCCTTGGGCATGACCCTGGCTGCCCTCGAAGTTGCCACTGGCCTCATGCAGAACTGCCTGCAGGCTGGATGAGAGGGCCCTGGACTTCTGCTGGGTGGTGGGAGTCAGGAGGTACTGCCTGAGATGCCTCTCCCATCTAAAGCCAACCTCATATTTGCACTTGGTTGTCAGGTCCTGACCACTTGGCTGCTAAAGCAATGCCAGCGTTACTGTACCTTTTGCCTAACAGAATCCAGCCAGAAAACGAGGAGGAAGAACTCCAGGCTCTCTGCAGCCACTGCCTTTCCCTTCCCCTGGGAGTGTGGCAGCTCCTACTGCAGTGCATGCTGAGAACAGAGTCCTTGTGTTAAACACAGGTGACTCTGCTGTTGGGAACACTAGGGTCTGCTGCCAGAAGGAAAGCAGGAAGTTTGACTTTGCCACTTACAATATAAGGGAAACCAGGGCTCCTGGATAAGGAAAACACACACCCATACCTATTAATGCTGGCTACAAATCTAGCCTTGGAATAACTGCTTTGTCTCATGGAGGCAGAAAAATATCAAATTGTATGAGAGTTGTGCACCCATTGCTCAGGAAAGTGCAGCTACCCTATAAAAAGAAATGCTTGGTAAGGGAAATAAGAATACTTATATACCATATACTTTAAAATATCCAGTTAATTCAAATGTTGTTTGGATTTAAGAGAATGAGTAGACTACAAGGCTGCTTTTATATATACAAGGTTTCCTTCTACAGAATTATATTATATTGCATGTAAATTAACTTCATTGTTTTATACACTTTAAAATGTTTTCCTTTCCTTTCCCATCAAACTTTCATGATTTTGATGATTCTGTTCATCACTGTCATGACCTGTTCATCAGGTCAATATGTTGAAATTTCAGAATGGTTGTGAGCTTAACTATTGTTTTGACATGAACTGTTCTTTCTGATCATTTTAAATACATAATTCCATTTTTAAATGTGTATTATTTCAGGTATAACTGCCTTATATTTTAAGATTAAAGCTTTGAAAGTAAAACTGAAATTAGAAAATCATCTAAATAACTCTTTTTAATACTTTTGAAATGCTTCATTTTTTTTTTTTTAAATGAGAAATTCAGTGAAGCTGGCTCATGTCCCTCTCCAAACAATTTCAGTATAAATCATTGTGTATCTTGTGGCAAAAGTAGATTTCTTAAAATTTTCCATTCAGCTGCATTCCTAATCCTAGAGGAGTAGGGACTCATTATTTCTTTCAAAGTGATGATGGATAAGTAGTCTGCTTTTTCACTTTTAAAATATTATCTGATTGTTAAAAACATAAACATAATACGATATATTATGCCTTAGTTATCTAATAGAAGAATGAAACGAAAATATCATTATGTTTTTCCCAGCATTGGGACTGTGCAATCGTGTTGTTATGATTCCATAGAATTTACACTGGTGACATCACACAAGTATTTTATCATATGTATCAATATTAGTTTCCAAAGACGTTGATTTTGCGGTTTCTTTTTAAATATCAGAGGTCTGTTACACTGTCAATCTTCAAACAGAACATTTAAAGGAATTCACTAGGTGAAAAAAGGGCTTGTAATGAGATGAAACATGTTCAGTTTTAGGTTTGCAGAGAATGCTTCGAGCATTTTATATTTTTACAAACATTGTTAAAATCCCATCTGGTGTTTGTGAAGTATTTTACTATCTCCTGCTGGGCCAGGCAGACATTGTTTTTCATGTCTGTATGTTTCCAAAACATTTGGAAAAAAAATTGAATGGACCTGGACCAAGTACAGTAAAATGATAGAATACCATATTTCCATTCTTTTGCATTTAGGAATGGAGACAAATGTCCTGGGTTCCAGAAAGGATCCATCAGTTCACATAGTGGAACTTCTTGTGAAAAAGGCAAAGGAGTAGATTTCTCTAAGTAGTTCAACATTCAACATCTTGCCCATGATACATTTTTATGAGTAATAAGTACATAATTTCTGTTTCAATTATATACTTCATTTTCAACAGAATTCATTCAGAAAATATAAAACCCAGATGCAAATGTGTTCCATTTGGATAGACACATTTTTCCTTTATGCCATTGACTTTCCTTATTAATTGGGTGTGAAAAAATAAATAAATACCAAAACAGAAATGCAAAGTCTTCCTAATTATTCCTATCCATCGTGCATACCTATGACCCATTTTCTCTGAAGCCAATGGGTACAGACTCATTTTTGGTCTTACACTGCATTTACAACCAGTATAATTTTTAATTATTTTAATTCAGTTACTGCAGCAATAGGAGAGGAGAAAAGAGAGACAGTTTGTGCGGGGGGAGGGTCAGTGGGTCTGCATTAGCTGTTGTTTGTAGAAGGGAGATGCTTACCTAAAAAAAAACACGGCAGTAATAGCATAGCTACTGCATACAACTGCATTTTAATGGCTTAAGAAATCTATGTATTTCCAATCAAACATGTGTTGCACTGAAGATCCTAGAAAGCCTTTCCTACATTAACTGATAATTCTTAGAAAAAGTAGATACATTGCCAAAACAAATAAAAAATTCTTAGCAGACCAGGAGCATAAAAATAGACAGATTGCTTTTTAAGATGCAGTGGTCACGCCATTTTGATTACCAGAAGGAATTTTCCTTAGACACTTCTGTGCCTTGTACCTGATAAATGGCTGGCTTTCTATCAGAAAACCTTTTCTTTGCATGATTTTGACTGCGTATGGTGTTATTTTCTTAAAGGGTGGACTTCTGATGGGAGTATAATTCAGCTGCATTTTCTTCTCTTGTCCCATTTTCCATCCTTTGTCCCTTCCTACAAGGTGTGCACACAGTGTCCATCTTCCTGCCAGGGAAGATGGGAGTAGGTGTACATGCACACACACATTTCGTATAAACTTTATGTTTGAGTAACTCAAGGGGCTGACTGTGTGTGCAGATAGTAGGTGCATCCGACTTTCATACAGTCTTGGCTGTTGTGAAACATGTCCCTCTCATTCCAAGCCCTCAGTTCTCTCTCCCTGCTGGTACCATGCCCATTCTTAGAGCTAAAGAACAAAGTCAAGAATGTGAGGTCAACAGATCATCTGATGTATATATAACAGCTATGGGAATTAGATTGCTCTCTGCTTCTTACTTTCTCTGACCAATGTAGAAAAACACCTCCTTTGCTATTTAAAATGGTAATTGCAAATATTGATCTAAGTAAACATTGTTACAGCAATCTTAAATGTCATGGTAATCAGCATTCTGGACAAATGACATTTATTTCTATTTGAGGCACTTTGCTGAGTTGGTATACACAGAGCTTGGTAACAGCTTCATGCATAGCTGCGAATGTGAACTGTTAACTGCCTGGGGAACAGGCGGAGGGGTGGAGACGCTCAGCTGAGCTGATTGCTGTCTCCTCCATAAGGCAGATGTGCAGTACAGGTATTTGTTCCTTGAAGGTCTGAATGTCAGATCAGCTGGAACTGGAGGAGGGCGTAGAGAAGGGTATAGCTTAAAGAAACTGAAATGGAGTAGGAATTGCTGAAATCTGTAACAGCGAGGAGACAACTATCTCTTCCAGCCCCTTTACCCTTTTTTAGGGTATATGGTGGTCAATAGCAGGCTGGTGACCAGCTGTGGAGGTGTGTGTGTAGGGAGGGGAGGAGTGGTGGGAGAAAGGAGGCCAACTGCAGCTCTCCAGCAGGTGGGAATGATTATGGAAAGAATGACGACCTGTACTGTACAAGTTATTGATGGTAGTTCCCAGAGGAGTTGAGTTAATAAAGCTGCAGCCAAAATAAACCACATCCCTTGCATCTTGTCTTTCTTCCTGCATGTCCGGAACAACGCAATGAAAGTCTGTTGCCTCCCCTTCTCCCCATGCCTCCCCCAACACACTGAAGTTTTCTCCTGCTCTATTCTACACAGATGTGTCACGGAAGGATTGAACTTCTGCTTTCTGGTAATAGTACAAAAATATGAACATTGAGTAGATTCTGGTTCTACTTTTCTAAAAGGAGGTACACACTCAAGGTAAGAATAGGAGTGGAAAACAAATGAGCAGAAGTATTACCTGCTTCATGTAACAGGATGTTGCCTTTATCATCTGCTGCTAGGTCTGTGTTAAGCTGCATTTCTCTAGGCTGCAAAGAAATTAATATGTTTGCACTAGAGGATCCTTGAGGGGAGCTAACACCCAGCAGTCAGGTCATGGTCTTTTGAAGTGATTGTTCTTTTTAATAGTATCGACTTGTAGGAAGGGGGTTGTTCTGAACAAAAACTGTTGTAGAATGGAAATGATCTAAGGGTTGAATTCCTAGAATCCAAATTCCAGACTTCTCAGTGGTTCATGTTGATCTAGGGCTGTTTTATTTTTTGATGTCTTTCTGGTAAGAGTGTATATATTGCCCATTTTATAGACAGAGTCACCTTCTAGGTATTTTCCACAACAAACAACGCATGGAAACCCTGATCCTACATCACATTCTTCCATTTGCTCTTACAGCTGCAGTCTTAATTTTCATGATTTTCATCACTGATGCTAAATGGCATTCTCCTTTACAACTTGGTTTCCAAGCCCCATCAGTATGGAAGAACATTTGAACCGGTGGAGACTGAATACTGGCTTCAACACCATGTCTATTATTTAATAGCTTTGGCTTGCTATTTCCGTGAAAATTGGTTTGTCTGCCTCCAAGTCTATCACAGGAGCTGTGTGTGCCAGAATACTGCTTTATGTTGACATCGAACCCTGATGCTGTTGCCCTGGATATGATTCTTTGCACAATTACTTGTACAGTCCATCTAGGAACTGGCCTGTTACCGAAGTATCAAAGTTCTTCCTGAGTATTTAAAAATATAAATAGCTATAACAATATAAGCTTCTCTTTTTTCCTTTCTCTTTGTCAAGGTTCTAGGAAAAATATCTTGATCAGTTCAGAGCTCGCCTGAACGCACATTTGCGTACATGTGTGTGTGATTGAGTATGAGAGTATGAGAGATCTGTATTTATACTGAAAACTCAGAGCGAAAGGTATATTGACTATATATTTATTTCTGAAAGTGGTGGCTTTTCTGTTCATTCTCCTGTGAGTCCTACAATCAAGGTCATTTAAAAGAATCTTGTTTTAAACCCAGGAGGCAAGGAATTGAAAATTGAAAATTTAGAATGATAGACATGGGCTGCACGGCTGTTTACTAGCAAGTCAGGCATTTTGTGTGCAGTAGTTTGTTGCTATTTGTTTGTAACCTGCTGTTATTGTAAAATCATTACATCTTCCTGTAAAGGTACTTCTCAGTCTTTTAAAAGCTGAGCTCACTTTCAAAATGAAATCAATCAAGTCCATTGCCTTTCCATTAGCTTTTAAGGTTAAACACCTTAGCATATATATATTCTACTTTATCCATATTACATGCTGCTTTTACTGTTTACTCTCAGAAACACTGGGGTAAGGATTCCTACTAATGTACTTTTTCTTTTGTACATGCATCGGTAGTGAAAAAGTGAGCAGTACTGACATTAGCAGCTCTGGTAACCTATGGTTTTGGTGCATGCCTCAGAGTTATGATTGCAGGCAGACCCTGAACCAATTGCTTTAATAATGGAAGCTCAGCCTCTGTGAGAGAGTTACCAACCAAAGTTAGTCCATATTCCTCTCTTCATACATCCCAAGGAATGTTCTACATATTGAGAAATGTTATTCTACAATTAACAGCTCAACAGCAGGCAAGTGGAAAACTCTTTTCACACATAAGGACTAGACCTTTTCTAAAGATAAAACATTTTGTAGGCTGCAGAAATGTTGCAGTCACGGTGATGATCTTGGATTAAGTTAAAATGAAGGTATTTGCTTCTGTTGATTGAATTCCAACATTAATTTAGGCCTAATCATACTTAGATCTAATCATCTTGATCTCTGTTTCCCAATGAAGGGTGGAAAATTTCCTTAAAACCCCCTTTGTTACCCTGGATTTTATTTGGTTTACAAACATGAGAATATAGCCCTATAATTTTTTCAGGTGTTCTCTCATGTGAAAGTCTTTAGTGAGTGAATCACCAGACTCACTCAGAATGGGCATTTAATGTTCCTCAAAGTATGATTGTATTACTAAAGATTTAGATACCAAATGTTATGAATTCACTGAGATACATCTTTTCCTGATGGCTACTGATGTTTAGCATGTAGGTTCATTGGCTAGTGGATTCAATGCTAGGGGATAAGCGAGTAGGCCAGATGTGGATCCTTGCCACCCTGCCCCAACCTCCAAATTTTCTTAGGAAAGAATAAAAAAGCATAGTGGGGATGCATATTGATGAAGGGTCTAGTGCTGTCTGCACATAGCAAGATCTGCCCCAGCATTAATACCATGGTAAAGACCAACATTCATTTCATTGATTGTTTTTAAGCAACTGGGTCAATGATATTTTTGACAATGTGAATGGTTAACATTTAAATTGCTTTCACAAAAGTGGTTAACACATTGTACCACTAATTATGTGATTACTGGGGAGCTATTTATCAATTTACTTTTACAGGAACTATTTATTTTGGACTTAACCTTTGAGTTTTGCTGTAGTTTGAAACAGAACCTCTCACAGAAGGAAGCTGTTAGTGGTGGCTTGTTTATAGGGTTTGGGGCCCAACAAAAATACCTCAGAATCATCCAAGGCCAGACAAGAGGTTTTATGAAAGTCTCCCAATTCCAAACATGAAACATGAGTTAAGTTTCAGTTAGAAAGCCACCAGATTTTTCATTCCTAAATATTCATCTCTTTAAAAATTTAGGTTTCGACTTGTGCAAGCGTAGATAGCTGGTGAAACGTAGAAGAGGACAGGCAACTTTTGCTGTATCTATCTTAGTTCATATGGCATTTTGCCAAACTACCTTAGTTCCCGCCTCATATGGCAGCCCAACTCTTTGTTTTTTAGAAACTATAAGAAATAAAGATAGTCAACTTTGCTCGTGCTCTCTGGCATGTACTGGCTTTAAGAGGAAAGATTTTGCTAGGGAGAGAGCAATAAAGAAAGCCACCTTTTCTTAGAGCTATGTAAAAGGGCTATACTGTTTCTAGATCTCCTGGTAGGTCTGCTAATGAGGCCACGAGGAATTTTGCATGATAAGTGAAATACAAGTGTTGCACCAAACCTGAGTATGCACATTGCTCAAGTGGAATAAGAATGTGGAGCAATGAGAGTATTAGCGGGAACAGTTTGTACTAAACTCATAGCCAGAATGGCAATAACTAACACAGGCTGGCCTTTTTGCAAGTTAATTCAAGACTATATGGAATGGACTGTTCTCACCCCTGGGAACCTATGCCCTGTGCTCCCTTTGGAGGAGTCTGCATATGCAGAATAAATGCAGGGCAGCATGCCCTGGGCTTTGCCTGCACAGGTAAGTTGCGTTCATTTAACTTACATTTTGAAGTAGATTTCAGTTAAACACCCTGTGAGAATATGGTTCCCTTAGTTTAAGTATTAGATAGATTTCTGACTGACCTGCAATAGCAATGTTTGCAGTGCTTTTTATATCAGAAGCCTCACAAAATACTGTAGAGACTACCAAGTTTGAGCCTAGAAGAGAAGAGCATAGCATTTATTCACAGACTGTTATTTAAATAGTCTGTCTTTGAACACAGCAAGTTACAAAACTCTTGTACCTTTATAAGTGTTGGGCAATTTGTTCAGTTCAGAACCTAAGGACTAGCCCCAGTAAAGGCTGATTAAAAATTAGGCACCATGCCCCTTAGACTTGATCCGACATCCTGCGTTAAGTGCTAGCGTTAGTTGTGCTAGGCACAAGGATGAACCTTCATCACAGGGATGAACCTTCATCACAGAAGATGAACCAAAAACATCTGCTAGTGGCCTGTACAGGGGACTTCCTACAGATAGCCAGAAGGACGTGGTGGGATTTTCAGTTGTCTGTTAAGGTAGTGAATCTGACACAGCTTCAAAAGGTGTGTCCTTCTCCTTCGAATGCCTGGTCTAGAAAGCTCTTCACGGGAGATTTCTCTAGCCATTTGAAAGCAAAGATCAAAGTTCAGTTTACTGCTTTTATTACACATTTGCTGACAGCCATCCATTTCGCTTAATAGACTGATAGTTTGAGGACTAATAGTCTGAGGTCTTGGAAGAGCTGTGATCACTGCCATTAGCTTAAGAGGCAAATCTGGATACAGGCAAGTGGACTCGGAAGTGAACACTGCAGTCTTTGTCTCTTGAAGATCACAGCAGGGGCATGGCTATAGCACACTGAGGCTTCGAGTTCAGGCTGTGCACTTCAGTTTCTTTCTCCCAGGGTGCCAGGGTAGTGATTGTGCAGAGCTGGGGGTTGTTACACATTGAGATGCGATGTGGCAGGGGCACTTTTTCAGATTCAGGAGTCCCATATAATCAAGGGTACCAATGCCTTTAAATTACACCCCACCCATACCATCGAAGTTGTGACACCATCCAGAAAAACATTCAAAATTCATTGATCCAGAAAGGCCAAGGAGAAATATGTTTCTATCCTTCCTATTTAAGACACATACCTCATAGTGATGATTCTTGATTTTTGTCCTTACTCCAGCCTCAGGAACAAACACCAGAACCCACAATACCCCACCTGGTTGACAAGTGGTCTGTATTGCAACCATTCAGTAACATACTCTCTGCTGTAAATGTCTGTATCCCAGCTGATCTTTCCTGTGTGATAGCCTCTGTATTAGCCAACAGCTCCAGAAGTAGAATTTGAGTTCTATCAAAATAGGTCATTAAATTGTTGAATTTGTGTTTCTCACTTCCTGGATAAATGTTGTACAGTCTTCTGCAACAAGGGGCACTCCCATCTCTGGGTATTAAAAAGAAATAAACCTGATGGCTCACAATTGCTGTCTTTAGAAAGTCCCCTACCGTGAATGTGTGTTAAGTGCCTCTCTGAATGTCTGTTGCATTCATTTACTCAGAGATTAGAAACTAGTAGAACATGTTTTTTTCTTGATCCTGACCATACATAGGCTGGCAGTGGCAGAGAATGCATTAAATCAAAGAGATACATATATTGGTGAATTAAGAACCTTCAGGATTAGGCAACAGCTGATGAATCTTATTGGATCTCAGTTGTGGTCTCAGAGCCTCAGTTCCACCTCAGTCCTGCTTTAAATGCCTGCATCCTGCCGGGATGCAGCACAAAGGCTTTAGAGAATGCTAGTGCAAGTGTGCTTTTGCATGGAGCCCCTGAGGAAAAGGTGATCCTCTTTAGTCTTCTTCAGACTCGGTTGTAAGGCATGCGTTGTCTGTTCACTTTTGAGTAAACAAAACATAGGTTCATGATGGCCTGTAGAGATCTCAAATGTAACTTCTTCCTTCTTCCCCACTCTTACGGCTCAGAGACTCCCAACAGAGTGTTTTGGGGTTCTGGGTTTCTTTGGTATGATTTTGTTGAGGTCTCGTTATTACTTTTGAAAGTAAAGTATAAGTTAGTAGACTGTAACATGCCTGTTTCTGTGCATGTTAATTAGATTTTGAAAAGCTAATTAATCTCAAACACCACAAAATCCCTGCTTTTTAGCACATACCAATCTGAGAAGTGGGAATGCAATGGAAAGAAAGGGCAGTTGTTACAAAAATACACAGGGACTTTCTTCTGAAGAATGTTGACCTAGAAGCTGTGTACACATATTTCTTTTGTTAGAAGAAATGTTCTAAAAGGTGAATACAATAGTTCTATATTTTCTCAGGGGAAACTTCAAGTAACAATTATTTTATTACTATTGAAAAATATATGCATATATATTAAAATAGAAAAAAAAGTGTATTCAGTAACTTGCAAATACTATTCTTGCTTTTAAAACATCTTATAAATCTCCTCTTTCTTTCAAAACAGAGAATCTACAGTTAGTCTGTCACGTGCATTAAAGCATGAAATGGCTATTATTGACTTTTTTTTTTTAGTTGCTCTCAGATGCTGAACATTTTAGAAAACATGAAACTAGCCAATTTTGAATTTAAGAGCTTACAGCTCTGATACGTTTTATAAAACTCTTGGTCACAGAAAATAAAAAAAACCTAGATGTTGCCTGTTGGTAAATATTCAATGAATGATTTCAGCATGTAAAATAGAAGTGATGAGGCAATAGCTCTCTGAGACATAGAAGAGACTATGGGTGGATAGGTGGCTTGTTTTTAGTGACTCATTTTGAGAGAGGAGCATGTCTGATATTTAAACTGTTCACCATCCACTCATTTCTATCCCCAAATTAAAATTCACTTAAGTGTGGAGGTCAGTTTCTCAAAAGGGTTCCTCAGGTAGAAATCCATAAAACCGTGTGCCAGAGAAGCCAGTTCTGATGCAGCTTTTCAACAGCTCGCAGAGGAGCGACCTAGAGAGAAGGAAACCCTGTGACTGGCAATCCTTTTGCTGGAAGGACTGCCCAACTTGCAACACCGATGGCAGAGCAGCTGCTGTTGAGAGCTGTTCTGCTCCTCACAGTCTGGCCAGTGGTGTTGACAGCAGCTGAGGGAGTTGGATTCCCAGGCCCGCAGCAGCATCATGCAGAGTGCCTCGTCTTCATTTTGAGGGAAGAACAGGAAGAGTTAATTTTAGCCTAACATGCAAAACTTCTCTTTTTGTGCAGCGCGTGAAGCATGAACTCAGTGGGAGGTCCATGAAACAGAGTCTTATTCTGCCCTATTAGCATTCTGGTCATATTTTAGGACAACATAAGCAGACTTAGAGCTTTCAGAAATGTTGTTTTGCTCACATCGAAATCTGCCCCACAGCTGAGCTCTGTGTAAAGAGGGGGTGATGTCCCATGCCAAGGCTGGGTATTTTAATTTCCCATCTGCGTATTTTCTATTTAATCATTCTTTCTCCCCCTCCTTACCCTGACAGTTTTGAGAAATCAAAGAGGAAAATTAAAACTAATAAATTCAGTTCAAGGTTTACTTCTATGAAGACATTCCCTAGCCTGTGTTCATGTCTATTATTTTCTTTTTTTTAAAAAATAAATACTATTACTAGTAACTTGAAAACCTGTGTTTTTCATGTCTGCTCATGAACAAAGTCACAGGAAGCTTCAATGACCTCCCCTTGCTTCCTCTGCAGGGAGAGCAGAAGAGCAGTACCTGTTATTTCCATCACCATGAAGCTGAACCAGGCTCTGGTGCCATCACAGAAGCCCGGCCATCTCCCCAGGTGAGTTGTGTACCTGGCAGAGAAGCAGGTAGGGGCATGCTTTGGAGAAACTCTTGTAGTGGAAGCCACTTGGTCTCAATGTAGGTGACCACTGCTGTGGGTTCTTTTAAAATGAATTATCCCTCAGTTCTGCAGTGAAGAACGTTTTCTATTTTTCACTTCTCAGTTTATGAATTCTGCAGGAAATGTATCACATTGACTAAATTGATTGACTGACTTAAGAAACTGAGATTGTTTTCTGCTGTTGTGATTAGAACACACAAAATGTTGTTGTATGACAGTAACAGTTTATTGTGTTTAATTCTTTCTGCAGCCAACTTGAACTAAGTTTTCAAGTTCCTTAGATAGTTATTTTTTTCTTTCATGCAAAACTACTGATGCAACCGGGTTTGCACTAGGCAGAAAATAAAATATTCAGAACTGCTTTATGCCCTCTAGAACCACAATTATGTCTCTAAACTAGAAACTGATTTTGAAACAAACCACACGTTTTAATAATTCTCAGTGTTCCCGTCAGATTGCTGTTCTGCGTAGGGAGTGTTGTTACTAATTTGCACTTTTGGTTCAGGACAAAAGTGCCTTAAATGTAGATCAGAAATGGAGCTGGCTGCAATGGCTGGCTCTGTACTTTCCCAAAGTTTGGGAGCATTTAGATCTTGGAACTTGATTTTGGTCAGAGTTGTTCTTTGATATCCTCAGATGAAAGGCAGCCTATAAGTGTGAAGAGCAAATTCTTCTGCCTTGGTTACACCATTGTTACAGAATTAATGCCAATGTGGTTGCATGCTGTAACAGGGTGGAAAATTTGGCCCAGGGTGTTTATTAGCAGTATTATAAAGAAAAGAAACCTACTGAAGAAAAGAAACACAAAACTGTAAACGGTCAGGCAGCAGGCCTCTTGCTAACTTTACTTGCCAAACTGATGATTTACTCCAACATTCACATTTTATACAACAAAGCCAAATTCACTGTATAAAACATTTTATTACTACAGCCCTGCCTCCCTTGCCCTTTGCCTTTTCCAACAGATTGAAGTGCACGTATAAACTGCTGAATGAACTGAAATTGTTTAGTTATCTGTGTTCTGTATCCCTCTAGGCTTATTTACTACATAAAGAGCAAAGAACAACAGCTAAACATTTTAAGAGGATAGAGCACTTTTATTTGTGAAATAGCTAGGGGCTTTAATGTAACTTATGGGTCTGCACTACACATTTCTAATAGCAAACAGTGCAAGTGAAAAATAAAAGGGTTTAATGCATTAGTTATGGGTTGGCAATGGACAGATATGTGGTGCTTATTCTCTGGCTGGCATGGCATGGAATCAACATTGGGTCCCTACTAAAACAAAAAAGCGGAAAGTCAAACAACAGTCATGTCAAATTAAACCTCTTTTTGTTTAATTTTTCAAAGTGATTCATTTAGCTGCTTGGCAGAGAGTCAAACTGATAGCTAACAATAGTTCATTTATTTAATGTTGCTTTCAGTACCCTGTAGCCACTCGACTGTATCAGGACTTATCTTCTGTAATTCTCTTTGAGCTGTGAAGATAGGGCAGGAAACTGTAGTAGGTCAGGTGTACACGAAGGCACAGCTTGCATGGTGGGGCAGTTTGTGCTTCACGAACCATGGAATTGAGAAGGGATTTTCAGGAACAGTTAAAGCTTAGTTTTCATCTGAAAAATGAATAAATCTGGTATCACAAGGTTCCATGTTTCCTGAGTCTCAACAATAAAAAAAGAGCTCAGTTTATAGAGAAAAAAAAATGTGTTGTGCAAACTGCTAGTGATGCAAATACCTTGTGAGAGCAAATAATGAAAATGAGATCTTTCCTGACTACATTTTATCACCACTTATAAAAGTTTGTGGAGGGTAAGCTATACTCTTGGTGATTTCCACGTAATTCTGTTTTCCTCAGTAGGGCTGAAAAAATAAGTCTGATTAGAATTAGCAAACAACTCTGCAGTTTGCACAAATAGGAGTAAATCTAGTCATAGCCACTTTTTAGTAACGGCTCTGTTGGGCTTATAGAAATAAAGTTAAGCAAAGGTTATTGTGTCAAGAAAGTCATTAGATACAAGCCTAATAATCGGAGAGGAAGCAGATCAGTTGAGTAAGAAGATAATATTTACAGTAAGTGTGAGTGTTGATAGCAAAGTTTCTTTTCTGTTCTATTTAATAGGATTTTGTGTAACTGTTGCATGGTGTTTGATCAAGGAGCTCTGGCATAGGTTGTCCACCAAATGAAAACAAGTGTACTGTATGGCAGTTCTCTGGCATTTTAAAATTGTATATCATGCAGTATAACTGTATGCAAAAACACTACAGTGAGGGGGAAAATATGAGCAATCCACTCATGGAAGACATATATTTAAATCCCATGTATGTTTTTTGTTTGTTTGTTGTAAAGGATCATAGAATCATAGAACAGTTTGGGTTCGAAGGGACCTTAAAGACCACCTTGTTCCACCCCCCCTGCCATAGGCAAGGACACCTTCCAATAGACCAGGCTGCTCAAAGCCCCATCCAGCCTGGCCTTGAATACTTCTGGGGATGGGACATCCACAGCTTCTCTGGGCAACCTCTTCCAGTGCCTCACCACCCTCTGAGTAAAGAATTTCTTCCTAATGTCTAATTTAAATCTACCCTCTTTTAGTTTAAAATTGCTCACCCTTGTCCTATCACTCTACTCCCTGACAGAGTTCTTCCCCACCTTTCCTGTAGGCCCCCTTTAGGTACTGGAAGGCCACTATAAGGTCTTCCTGGAACTTTCTCTTCCTCAGGCTCAACAACCCCAACTCCCTCAGCCTGGCTTCATAGGAGAGGTGCTCCAGCCCTCTGAGCATCCTCATGGCCTCCTCTGGACTCACCCCAACAGGTCCATGTCCTTCTTGTGCTGGGTCCCCAGAGCTGAATGCAGTGCTGCAGGTGGGGTCTCACAAAAGCGGAGTAGAGGGGGAGAATCACCTCCCTCACCTTCTGGCCGCGCTTCTTTTGATGCAGCCCAGGATATGGTTGGCTTTCTGGGCTGCAAGTGCACATTGCTGGCTCATATTGGGCTTCTCATCAACCAACACCCCCAAGTCCTTCTCCTCAGGGCTGCTCTCAATCAATCCTCTGCCCAGCCTGTATTTGTGCTTGGGATTGCCCCAACCCAGGTGCAGCACCTTGCACTTGACCTTGCTGAAGTTCATGAAGTTCGCATGGGCCCACCCTTCAAGCCTGTCCAGGTCCTTCTGGATGGCATCCCTTTCTTCCAGTGCATTGACTGCACCACACAGCTTGGAGTCATCTGCAAATTTGCTGAGAGTGCACTCAATCCCACTGTCCATGTCACTGACAAAGATGTTAAATAGTACTGGTTCCAATACTAACCCCAGAGGTACACCACTCGTCACTGGTCTTAAGCTCGACATCAAGCCATCAACTGCAACTCTTCGATTGCAACCATCCAGTCAATTCCTTATCCACTGAGTGGTCCATCCATCAAATCCATGTCTGTCCAATTTGGAGACAAGGATGTTATATGGGACAGTGCAAATGCTTTGCACATGTCTGGGTAGTCCATTAGTTACTCTTCCCTTATCCACCAACCCTGTAACTCTGTCATAGAAAGCCACCAGATCTGTCAGGCACAATCTACCCTTAGTAAGGGTGCCTTTTGGCTGTCATCAATCACCTTGCTATTTTCTGTGTGCCTTAACATAGTTTCCTGGAGGATTTGCTCTATGGTCTTGCTGGGCACAGAGGTGAGACTGATTGGCCTGTAGCTCCCTGGGTCTTCCTTTTATTCTTTTTAAAAATGGAGGTTATGTTTCCCCTTTTCCAGTCAGTGGGAACTTCACCAGATTGTCATGACTTCTCAAATATGATGGATAATGGCTTAGCAACTTCATCTACCAGTTCCCTCAGGACCCTCAGATGCATCTCATCAGGACCCATGGACTTGCGCACCTTCAGGTTCCTTAGATGGTCTTGAACCTGATCTTCTCCTACACTGGGCAGTTCTTCATTCTCCCAGTCCCTGCCTTTGCCTTCTGTGACTTGGACAGTGTGGCTAGAGCACTCGGTGGTGAAGACTGAGGCAAAAAAAGTCATTGAGTACCTCAGCCTTCTCCACATCCCAGGTAAACAGGTCTCCCGTTTCCTTCAGGAGAGGGCTCACATTTTCCCTATTCTTCCTTTTATCACTGACATACTTACAGAAGCCTTTCTTGTTGCCCTTGACATCCCTGACCAGATTTAATTTTGTCAGAGGTTTAGCTTTCCTAACCTGATCCCTGGCTGCTTGGACAATTTCTCTGTATTCATCCCAGGTTACATGTCCTTGCTTCCACCCTCTGTAGGCTTCCTTTCTGTGTAAGAGTTTGTCCAGGAGCTCCTTGTTCATCCATGCAGGCCTCCTCGCGTTTTTGCCTGACTTCCTCTTTTCTGGGATGCATCACTCCTGAGAAGTGATCCTTGAATGTTTTGATTTTCAGTTTCATTTTTTACATTTTTCATCTAAACTTTTCCATATATTCATGTTCAAAAAATGTTATATGTGATAAAAGAAAACATTTTTACACATAGGAACCAAACCTTTTTACTGTTCAGCTGTGGTGAGGACTATGTATGTTTGCAAGGGAGAAGTTTTCTCAAAAGCCCAGTAGCCCTTTTCCCTCTGTTCCTGTACATATGCTCCATCTATGCCAAAAGCTGTTGTGCTTGTTACTTCTAGCTTTGTTCAGGTCCTCTACCAAAGGAGGCTATTTTAGAATAATTTTTAAATACTGATTTTCTTAAAGAGGCAGTTATCCATGATTCAATTTATATTTATGAAAATATAATAATTCCGATAGAATAAAAACATAGCTTATCATAAAATGCGTATAGCTGTTGCTAACTAGAAGGATTCTATAAAAGAAAAAGAACAGGGAAAAAGCACTGGCCCATCATCCCTGCTTCTCTGGAGCTATCTTTACATGATCCTTGTGCCAAATCCTGTAATTTTTCCTCTCTGAGTTTCATTTAAATATCAGTTTCATTATTCCTTGCATTACTGCTTCTTTAATGTGTTGGAGAAGGTTTTTGTTTTCCAATATCCTTGTGAGCCAAGACAGTGGGAATTTTTGGTAAATATAGGTCTCTTTCCAGGAAAATCAAGAGTGGATTCTGATCAAAAGGAACCCTCCAGTCTGCAGTGTAAAGAAACAATCTATCCTCAAGAAAAAAAATCATGTTATAGAAACAATATAATAGCTATAAGAAATATTCTGTTTATATGGTATGTATTTTCTGGTGTTTTTTAGAGTCATATGAAATATAATGGAGAAAAATAGATTCTAAATGTTTGATACTCACCACACTAGGGTAAATACATCATGAGTACTTTGGTGAGAGTGCCAGAAAGGCTGCTGGTACTGAGAACATACCCATTATGAAGAGGATCAAAAACTACTTTGCTATAATAGTGGCCCACACTACTAAGGACTTTAAACTAGAAAATCATTTATGAAAGGTAAAATCAATACTGAATCGTTTAGGGTTAACATAAAGACAATGTAAAAAACATAAACAAGACATAATCTTATTTTTATTTATTAACAGTGTTATTTGTATTGCAACAGTAGTGATGTAGATGTTATATAGATAGATATATAAATACCTTTTTCTCCCAGAATTTAAATCTAAATACCTATGTACAGAAAAAGCAAAAACCACAGGAAGGGAGGTGCCAGAATTTTCATGCCAATGCAAAAATGTCCTACCATGTGTGGTGCTGGGGATGTTGGCATTGGGCTTACAGGACATTTTATACTGTTGAAATGTATGCTTTGAAAATATAACCCAGAGGGTAAAATCCAGTCACGGAACTGAGTCTTGCCTTTGACGTCAAAAGGGCCATGGTTTCACTCAGGCAGGTAGTTCCGTCAAAGTACAAAAAAATTGTAACTGGGGAGAATATTAGTCAATAACTGAGAGGCAGGCAGTAACATCTTATAGTTAATTTTTTTGAAAGCCCTTTTAGCTATGGAAAAAAACCCGAGTCATTATCAAGATTATGCTTATACGTTATGGCCTCAAAAACATGTTTCACCTTCCTCACTCAAACAGCAGTGGAGAAGGTAAGGTCAGCTCTAGGGCTGAAATCACTGCTATTAAATGAAAGGAAGAGAGAGATCACGTTATAGACAGGAATCTTTGTCCAAAACTTATATGAGTTTTAGGTTCTACAGACTTCACGTATAAGCATGCAAATGTGGCTGAAAAGAGTAATTGCTGAAAGGAGGCAGCCTCTAGGCTGGAGCATGGGTTAGGCACATACCTCTTTATTCAGTGCAGTGTGATATTTCCTGGACACCACTGGGGTCAAAAAGCTTAGATAACTGAACGAAAGTCAACCATCTCCCCAAGTGCCTGTTTTTTTTTTTTCATATTTCCCACAGTTTTAAATAAAAGTGAAAGGAATTTTTTTTCCTACTCTTACTTGAAGAAAATAAAATATAATTGCTTATTCAAATCATCTGGTTCATTGCTTATATTAGAAAAAGAAATATTGGTGTGAATGTGTCATTATGACATTTTTATTTGCAGAAGTATTTTGGGAAGCACTGTTCTGAAGATAGAGTTAAATCTCTGTGCTGTTATAGCATGCCCATGTCTTCACCAACAATTTCTGAGACAAATTCTGAGGACACTAGAAAGGCCATTAGCTGATAAGTAGTTAGGGCAGTCTGTATTTAAGGAAGATATTATAGAAAGTAACCTTAGACTGGGCAATTGAATGTTCAGTTAGAATTAAATGGAAGGATGCAGACATAGACCTGTAAGTGGATTTTGGATTTCAAAAGGCCAAGCCAGACTTTACTAGGTTAAGGATATAGATACCTGCCTTTGATAAATAGCAACAGCTTTACAAGTGACAGCCTGTCGGCTCAGGCACAGGAATTATCTGTAAAAACACAATTATGAAAAAACACATTAGCTCAAACCACACTGAAAGTAATCAGCTGCCTTGCATTTAACTACAGAATGGGCATAGACAGCCACAGTGAAGCAGCAGACAAACTACACATTAAGATGGTGATAACTCTGCAGCAATTCGTCATTGTGTTGATGCAGTAAACAGAAGGATAGATACCTAGGAATGAAGACAGAGGCTGAAGAAGTAAACTAAGATGAATGGTAAAGAGGTTAAAGAAACCATAGCTAATAGCACAAAAGAAAAGAATCATTTGCTCTGTTCTATGGTAAGTTGAAAACTTAGGAGAAAACTGAAGAGTAAATGGGAATGAGATAATGGAAATAACTACAAGAGAAGTGAAATTGAAATGAAGGTGATTCTTCCAAGGTGTAACAGACTCAACAGTGGCCAACCTGTTTCAGAATTTGCACCAAAATACAGGTCTAATAGCAACTGTTTTAAATCAATCCTACTGAGTTGTTCTAGATTTGAAGACAAGCATCTTGCATGTATTTATGTAAGGAGAGGAAATCAATGTAGGCAACTGCAGACTTGTGAGTCTGGCTCGGTAGTAAATGTAGCTTTAAAACAGGTTTTGAAGGGAAAGACCACTAAGGCTATAGATAAAAGCAAAGTGGAATATTGGTTTACCAAAGCAGGATGTGCCAAACTAACTTCATCCTGATTTTTTTTTTTTTTTATCACTTTAAATAGTATGACTTCATTTTCTAGAGAAAGGAAACGAAGGAGATATATTCTGTCTGTCCTTCTACAATGGACTCATTATGCTGCTGAAAAGAAAATTACTTGCTTGGAGAAAGTGGAGTTTAAGAGTGCAACTGTAAGATGATCAAGGTAAAGGATTTAGGGCAATAATGAAAAAGGAACCATTAGGCTGAGGGGAAGGTATTTGGGACTGATTGTTAAGAAGCTGTATTAGGAGAAATCTTTTCATTGATCGTCTTAGGAAAAATGGGATTGAAACTTGCTGACAGTACAATACTGGGAAACTTAGAAAACTGAGAAGACTCAGGATATCCAATGAAAAGAGCTGCATCACCTTACAGGCTGGGGAATAGATAGAAGATTCAGCAGCACAAACTGCAAAGCATTACAACAAGGTATAATGGAAAATATAAAATCTTGTTATGAGCTGAGAACTCATCAGCTGGAAATGGAGCCTACGAGAGGCCTGATTTCTGGCTATCAATACAGAAGAGGGCTAGGAAGATCCATTTACTGTTTTAAATATGTCTTTTGGGTCTTATTATGGTTTCATCTGCTGGGCTAAAAATCAATTTATTATCAAAAATCTCTTTTCCCACATGGCTACTGGTGGAATATGATCCAGTCACTGTATTTATTAACTAAACAAATAGAGCTTCTGTCACCTCTCCCACTACAAAATAATTATTTCCAGACCACTCGCTATTGCTGTAGCTCCTTGCTATCAACAACCGTTTAGAAGTGCAGATAGCAGAGTGTTTCAGCAATGATCTCATTAATACCCTATTACTAACTAATTACCAATCCTGACATTGTTACACACCCCTCTATTCAAGGATTATATTCTTTGTCTAGAACCATGTTGGAAACAGATGGTAGTTGAGAATCATGATTTTGAAAAGCTTTCCAGTCACACTATATTGTAGGATACTATCTATCCCCCTTCTGAATTTGGCTTACTGTCTTCATCCCTAAGTATCTCTATCCTTGTGTTTGGTCATATTAAAAAACTTGGTTATTTACCAAGCAATAAAGAGCAGCCTGTATAGGTGGTCTGACCCTACTGCTACATGTTATTCCCTTAATTAGTAGAGGGGTTATCTGCTAGTAGATGTGATAAATAAAATACCTCCTTAGATAGAGAGGGATTTTTCTTGGCTTTGTTAGAAAATGACCCTACAAGTGACAAACTGATGATCCCTGTTTACAGAGTTTGTTTTTTTTTTAGATCTAAGAATTAAATAAGAAATTGTTGATATCTTTATGTGACAATTAATAATAAGTATCTATATTTATGAATGTCTTTTGTATATATGTATGGAGGACATATATATGTCCACAAAATATGTCTTCATATATTTCATGCATACATAATTAAAAAAAAATCAATATTTAACTGTGTAAATATTCATATAATTACCCCAGTATAAAGAATGACGATTAAGAGAATTTGATCTGCTTATTAGTAAATGCCTAGTACTACATATGATAAAATTAATCAATAAATTCTTAACAAATAAATACAGTAAATTAATTTTATGCGAATGGAAATAAATATAGAAAGTTACTGTGAATTGATATTAAGGCTGAAATAGTGAGAAACATGTGCCATGTAGAAACAGAAATCTTGCCTTCAAAATTAAATCCTATATACTTAACACGATTGTAAAAACTGTTTTACTGTATGGCACTGCAACTTGAAGACATACCAAGCTGCTGCTATCTGAACTCCACTTCTTTATAAAGTGTAGCTGTAGGCTACCTCTGTATAGGCAGACGCAGTTAAACCAGTGGCCAAAAACAATCACAAATGGAAGTCTCTGGAGACAGACAAAATGGAAAATGAGAGGAAGCCAAACTGTAATTAACAGCATAACAACGCAAGCATTGGCTTGGAATATCTTTCACCACGCTGCCCAGAGTAGCCCAGAAATCTACACACCTTTCCTGTTTGTTGCTCCAAAGGGGAATGGAAATGTGCTGAACCAGAGAGCAGGGGTAGAGCCATGGAGAGTTTACAGGTCTCCTTGCTGGTGGAAGAAAGAAGGTGATTTTCTCTGGCCATACGTTTGCCACTGTCCCAGCTGCTCATGAGGATTAAAAGAAAGTAAAGGGTAAGGCTGGGGCTGTCCCATCACTCCCTGCAAGTGATGCCATACGTAGCAATCTGCTTGATCTGTGTCTAAAACCAATGCTTTTCCTTGGCAAGCAGCATCAACTCAAATAAAAGACACCATGTGTTACACAAAAATGGGGGAAATAACCAATGAAAAGGGCATCTGAGGAAAAAAAAAGACTGTCACATAGAAATCAGAAATGGAGGGCTTATGTTCCACACTGGACAAGGAGGCATAGCTAACTCACCAGCTTACTGTCAGCCAAGTGCCACAGTGTTGTCTTTGTCCATGGTTTAACATCTATACCTTTCTCCCTAAATACGTTGCTTCCTATCACTATGGAAAACAGTGGCAATGTTAGACAAATAAACTATGGTATTCTTTTGGACACCAAACTGGATCTGTAAGACATGGCATGGGTTAGGCCCTTCACTTGTAGGAATGTGATGCATGATTGAAGGACTCACTGGCTCTTACTCCAAGCAACTGATTCTGGAAAAACAACACAACCTTCCTGTGCAATTAAAGTGAGACACAATAAAGACTTAACTTCAGAATAACAGGTTTGCTGGCATTATACATTGTGAGAGTTACACATTAGTCAGGCAATTCAAAAACTGGCTATACTTTTGCATTGTTGCCTAAAAAGTACTTTGGAAATTATTTGCCATGTTAAATATAAAACTAGTAAGCAGTTTATTACTGTCAAAGTCATTCAACACAGACATCCTTGAATGTAATGTAAAGCTCCTGAGGGATGTATTTATGGCAAAATACACATGAAGTGTTCATTTCTGAGCATCCCTGCAAGCCATCCACAGTGGGAACGCTTCATGGAACTTTCCACTGTGCATTACTTTCCTACCCTCTTGATGATTTCTTTTATGTCGTTATGGCTCGGTGGCTGGTAGGTGAGGAAAGTGGATACTGTGCTGTTTCTGTAATTAGGCAATGGTGATCAGTCAATGGAAATTGCCTTGCTTTTCTTGCACTGCTTCACTCAGCTTCCTGTTTGAGCTTGTAAGTCTTTTCTGTCAGCCCCTATGTTCCATCTTTCCACACACTTTAAAAGTTAAGGTAGGGATAGGGATTAGTATCACCCAAAGTGCCTGGGTATACAAAGCTTCTTTTTTTTTTTTTCTTTTTCTCTTTCAGAAATACCACATTTTGCTAAGAAAACACTGGATAGTTTCTTTTTATTTGGCTTGTATTTGGCTAAATTCTGCTGTTCTTACTGAGGATAATCTGCATTAATGGTGATAAAATCTCACCCACTCTAAGATCCCTTGGCCAGGAATCACTTCCTCTGCTGTAATCCTGAGGAGTGAGTGAGTATTTTGAGTTAGTTGCCATAATGTGACCATAATGTGACTCTACCAGATTAAACTGCTTTGCTGCTCAAAAGAGCTTAAATCTGGCTTTTAAATTATACTTGTAATTTTTCATATGCACTTCTTCTTGTGCCAGCTCTTGATACTCTTGATTTTTTCCTCCGTTTTTCTTATTGAAGCCAAATCCAATTGAACATTTCAGAATAAGCTGTGGTATTTTCAAACTTCATGTTTATACACACATGAATCACAATGTATCAAATAGAGCAGCTGGACCTGACACCACAAACAGTGCACATCTGAGGGTCAAACCAGGAGACCTGCTAGACAGCATTTCTGTCAACAGATTTTATGCAACATTTTTCAATAGAGGAACCTGTGCTTATTTGATGTCTTCAAAAACATAAATGTGAGGGAGAGGGCTAAAAGAACTATTAAGTTCCTTTGTCTTCAAGTGACTTTTATGCTAAGTACTGGGAGGATTAAGTGCTTTGGCAAAAGCAACTTCTACTGGCACAACTTTCTAAGTACAAACTGTAAAACAAGAAAACATTTTAAAAAAAGGAGCATGGAGCTGATGTGCAGTGTTTGTAAATTATACATGTCAAACAAAAACCTATCTAGCTGTGTTTAATAACATAAACACAGAGATAATTCAGAGGGATGTCTGCAATTATTATTATTATTATTTTAAATAAGATGCTGGTTTGTAATTCACAAATGCGTATGAAGAAAACTATTGTAATTATTCCTGGAACTAACAAAAAGTGCTATTTTTTACTGTACATATTTTCATTTGAAATCTTGAACAAGTCAACTTCAGCTGTTTGTTTTCCAGCACTGATTTCAAATTGTAGTAGCAGGGCCAGCAGCAAACAAACCTTTCCAGCTCAATTAATTGAATAGTGAAGAGCACAAGTTTTACTGACAACTTTTGCAAATTCTCATACAATAAACCTGATGTTGACTTGCACTTAAAAATACTGAAAACAAAAGTGATACTACATTACTTACCTGATTATCAGTAAACTAGAACTTCTGATTTTTCACTTGAGACTACAGAGCAAAGAAAATAAGTAAAAATGATGAAATGATGAAAACATTACGGAAATTACTGAAATATTCAGGAAAAGAAGAAAAAATTATCCAGTAAGTGCATATTATAAATTATGTCTTCCTCACTGATGGTTTCCTAAATGATTGCAAAGAATTTAAGTCTTGTATAGCACTAGCTATCAACATTTTAAAAGTTAACCAGGGAAGGGAGCCACAGTCTCTGGTGGTCATCCAACATAATTTCACTGCAAAGTGCTTTTTCAGTTGTTAATGTTTCTAATCAAAATTTGTCAAATGATGCTGCCCCATACAGTTGGGAAGAGCTCCTTTGTAAAACTCGGAAAAGCACTCTATTTTATATCTTTTACATCTCTCTTCAAAACTTGCACTTGTTGATGTCTGAAAAAAAAGTGGACAGACTGTTGGTGTGCTGAAACCATAACTGCTTAGCGGACAGAGATTTGTTTCACTTCTTATCACCCTCTGAAATATTTTCTAGCCTTTTGTCATCTCTATCAATTTTGTCATTCTTTGGAGTAAGCTTTTTGGATGAGAGACTCTTTCTGCTCTGTGGTCTAAAGCCATGGTCCATGGCCAGGGCTCTGACTTGCTAAGCTAATGCAAGTGAATTGACAATAAACCTTCAGGCTTTCTGTACATTCTATTACCTCAGTAAACACCACCCTTTCACATACGCTAAATTTCTTATTTTTCTTTGCCAGTGATGTTTCAGGTGGTATACTGAAATAATATTTTATTTTCCCAAAAGATAAGAAAGTGAGATTCTGCAAAGCACATAACCAGACTCAACTTCAAACCTGTAAACCATAACACTGTTAGGAGCTGGTCCAATATGAGGCTTCAGAGTATAGTTATGTACTGTGCTAAGCAGTGATAACAGATGTTTGGTTAAAATTCAGTATGAGCTTCCGGACTTTGCTGCCCTGGGGTCTTTCTATGCTTCAAATGCATTAAAATCCCAGGATGTAAAAGTGTGCTGTTAATTTAGGCCCTTTACCTGCAAGGCCTTATGCCATAGTCTCTGTGTAGGTACATTTTTCACGGGGCATGATGGATGAACACTGACTTTTGGATAACGAAGGAAAATAAATTTGCTAGGAAAATAACTCAAGATCAAGTCACTGTGTAACTCTCATGTCTGTTTCCAGAGTCTACAAAAATACAGACAGTTTGCTTACTGTTTCAGAAACTGTATCTGAGAGTGCTGCATGGACGAAGTCTCTGGACTTCAGGAATCTTGAAAAGAATTTGATTCTTCAGATATTTCTCAGTGTAGGTCACCTGAGAGAGGAGTGAGGCAAGAGACCATCACACTTCATGTATTGTTGAAGAATTTTTCTAAGCTACCATTGTGAAGTTTTGTGGGCTTGTGCCCTCACCTCATAGGTGTCACACAAGCAATTAAACAGCCTGGAGCATTCTTTACACTTCATAAAACATTTTTTATTTTTCTTCTTTCTTTGCTTAGAACACAGTCCTGGTCCCTAAAGTAGAATGAGGATAAGCAAATACTTGAAATTATCCATCACATGTTTATAAAACAGTGAGCTGTACTTCCAGTTTCTTTCAACACTTGGAGAAAAAAAAATAATCTCGTAATAATGAAATCCTGAAGTTTGCCTCACAAGACTGATTAGTCTTCCTGATCATAAACCTCAACAGTAAAATTATGTCCTCAGGGAGGCAGTGAATGTCCTCATGCAGGGCAAAATCCCAAATATCATTCAGATGTAGTCAGATCTGATTAACTTAGGTGAACGGTATACTCATTTTATATTTAGATTACAACACTAATAAAAAATGTATGAAGGCAAGAGATTGAGAAGAGGAGGCTGCAGGCAAGTTTTTCAGAATGTATCTGGAGTGCACAAAACACACCTGAACCCTCACATATGTTATGTGTCTTTAAAATCAAGCATATGAAAACTTGCCATTAGGAAAAAGAATGCCCTAA
The DNA here is from genome assembly GCA_013399115.1 of Anseranas semipalmata. Taxonomy (NCBI): domain Eukaryota; kingdom Metazoa; phylum Chordata; class Aves; order Anseriformes; family Anseranatidae; genus Anseranas; species Anseranas semipalmata. The sequence continues at coordinate 282,128 of VXAA01006877.1, read as the reverse complement.
AAAGTATATACAAAATTGAATACTGCCTTTGTTTTAGAGAATGGATCAATATTTCTGCAAACCCGATGAAAGCCTTGCAAGCCTTTGCAAGTGTTAGTGATCATTATCATTGATGTGAAACGAATAAATGTTGAAAACAGTTTTTGTATGGATTTTAATGTACAGATTTTAATTGACCATAAAGTGCCCTAACACAAAGACCGTTCCCAAGGAGCTACAGGACAGCATAGAGAGGGCAACAACCTGGGAGAACCAGAGATGAGGGCTTTCTCTTGTGTGTGTGAGGCATCTTTTCCCTATTCCCATCATCATCGGAGGAGATGTAGGGTTTTAAAAGTAAGATGATCAAAGGGGAAAGTCTTGGTAAGGTACAATACAGAAAAATTTTGAATGGAAGTTTAATTAGGAAGTCAGGATCTAGAGACATCTTACACTGCTGACATCAGTAATAAAAGTCTACATTGCCTAATGTTTTTGTAATTATATTTCATCGTGGATCTGGTACCAAGTCACAAAATCCTATTTCTCAATAGATTCAAAAGACGCCTGGATTTTTCTGGAAGGAAAAGGATGAAGACTTGATTTATTTTGTACAATACCATTGATATTGCTCAGGTTTTGAATGTTGCTGATCAAATTCTGCTGGTTTTACTTGTAAAAAATAAGTTCCTTTTTTCTATGGTTGGCTTTGGTCTATCCTGTATCTGCAATATTAGAAAAGGGTGCAAACAACCAATAGAAAATTGCTGCATAGTCAGTTTGCAGCCTTTTCATAAGTGTTTGTATTTCTCTTTCATCCTATTATTCATCCTCAGCATGTATTATTGCATAAGAGTACTTGGAGTTCATCCAAATATATGTTCACAGAAGGTAGGCTATTGTAAGACAAAATCCTCCTAGTCTTAGCACTGAAGAGGGCGTGAATGAAGAAGCATGACTCTGGAATATAAAGGTATGGGAACTCTCCTAGGGAAGGGTGTAAGGCTCTGGTCATTCTGGTCATCCATGAAACTCTCATAGAGCAACATACAGAAACAGGCCAGGGAGAAAAATGTGGGATTTCTTCACACTGGGGAAAAAGTGAGGCAGATATCCATTACTAGGGCACAGGTGCATGGACCAGGCTGTACACAGTAAATGTTCAGTCACTAAAAAGATAGCTCCAAGGCTCTGAATGCAGAGTTAAGCCCCTTGCTGCAAATCTCATTCTGTCTATGTTTTGTTGGCAGCTGAGACCTGAATTCTGAGAACAATTCAGAAGTTCTGAACGTTGTGTTCCTCAAGGCATGTGCTGTATATAGGAAAGCCTGTTAGTGGCAATTTCTGTGCTGTGGTAGTTGTTGTGGGAAATAAAATGATGTAATGGTGGTGTGAATCAGACCCATAGTTGACACATGTAGTTAGCCTATTAGATAGTGTCATTAAACAAATTTCACATTATTTTTGTTAATATTTTTCTTGATTCTTAGTTTTATGGATGGCAATCCATGGAAGGCAACTAAAGATCATTTTCATTGTCTTTCACATTTAAGGGCCTGCTCTTGCAGGAATTATGGCAACAGAAATTTTGGCAAGTTCACAACAACTGCAAGATTGGGCAATAAGGGAATTAAAAAGATTTGTAAAAATCTAGTGACTAAGTGCCTACTTCACTGCCTGTTGTATCCTGTTATATCTAGAGAATGGAAAAAGGAAATTCCACATTGACTAGATGGAGCTGTACTTGCCATCTCAGTAATGAATCCATCATGCAATTCCTTCAAACGAAACCTCAGTTAAACTGCACAACTGCTTCTTTTCATTTTCACAGTGTAAAAATTCAGAGCAGCAAGTGTCCAGGAAAATATATTCATTGGAAAGAAACTACCAAAGTTAGTTCATTTGACTGTCATCTGCAGCTTATTTCACACATCCCCCAAAAGCAAGCAGTCAAAAATGGAAACTGTATGGGTGGTTTATTACTCAGCACTGGGCTCCAAGACTGTCTTCTTGATGCAATTGTCTTTCCGATATAAAACAGACTGATCATTTGTTTCCCAATTCCATAATTCTCTGAATTCATTAAATGACAGAAAATATTAAAACATTTCAGATTGTGCATAACTGCCCATAGCACCTGTACTTAAATTCTGGGTCTGGGTCCCCCTTTACTGGTAATTGTTATAGTCATTTATATATATATATATATATACACCAGCTTTGCGGGTGTAAGACAGTATAGTATGTGAGCAAACAGATTCTGATTTGCACAAGCCCTCTGTTATGCTAAATCTCAATTATTTTTAACAGAATATGGGACCTGCATACTCAATTTTGCAATGAAGTAATTTTCAATGATCAATACTGTTTAAAGCAGTTTTTCAGTAAATGTTCAGTACAATGATTTAAATAGCAACAATTTCTCTAGAAAAAAAAAAAATGGCAATTTCTTTCCCTCACTCTCTTTTTAGAGAGAGCTGTCTGCTCCATTCTTGTGTCAGCACAGTTCCTATGAAGAGTGTTGTAAATAAGGGTACAGTTATTCTAGTCACACAACAGACTGATGGATGGGTTAATATTATTGTGTTATATTCATATATTGTGTTATAATCAGAACAAGATCCTTCTGTCAGAAGAAAAAAAATGTGATGCCTTCTTTGTTATGTTGCATTTTCTACTGATTTCTCAAAATTCAAAAAGAAAAAGAAAGATTCTGGATACATTAAGAGAAAAAGGCAAATAAAGGCTGGCAAGCAAAAAGAAAAAGACACTTTATACTCTTTTTTTTTTTGCCACTTCCCAAAAGAAATTTTACTTTAAGTGGCTGTGGTTCATTCCACTAGAATATAAGCTTTAGATTGGAGTTTTGCACTCACAATAGAAATCAGGAGTCAATGAATGACTCCTCTGTGTTGGGGATGAGGAAAGATGAAGAGGATTGTTTCTTAGACTTACATAGACCTTCCTGGAGTTCTCTTGGTTCTGCATAGCTGTTCATTCCTCAGTATTAGCGATAAAGAGTGTCTCAGCCTTCTCAAAATATTATCCTAGTATCTTTTTTCTTAGTAGGTCATTAATTTTCAGGGACTTGTTAGCTATCCTACACAGTAGGTGGGAAAAAATGTTGTGCTGCTTGGGTGTGATGCCAACAATAACTAGCAATTCACAGCTGTGATTTCTTACCAAGTAATTATAACTTTTACTTCACTAAGGGAAAAAAATAATACTAAGAATGAATATTTCAATAGCATTTACCCATTACCAAATGATTCTTAAGTTTTCTTTGGGAAAAGGAGCCAGGAGCCTTTCTTATAGGATGCAAATTTCCACTGGCTTTCTTGGGATTTCCAACCACACTAAAAATAGTTATCTGTCTACCTATATGGCAAAGTTCCTTTTAAGTATCCTACCTCTTTTCCAAGTAGGATGCATTCTCTATCCACTTGAGACATCTCCCGGTTGTATCCTGGTGTTTATGAGATTGTTGGCGCAGGTTCCTTTTCACTTTCATTCTGTAGAGTGCTACACGCTTAGGGCATTCCTGAAGGTATGTGTTTCAATATTCAGTTAACCTACTCCTGAAACTGCCGGTGCTTCTTAGCATCATAGCCATGTAGTGTTAGTATAATGTTGTTTGTCTCAATTTAGCATAGTTAACTTTCTCTGATCAAGGGTAACCTAGGGCAGGATCATGAGGAACAGACTCAAACATTTTTCCATGGGGAAATAGATTCAAACATTTTTCCACGGGGAAAAAATGCTAGTCAGATTGTATGGTATCTACTTTCCCTATGTGACTGCAGCTTCAGTTACTGCTTAACCATGCAATTCATTTGCAGTTCTTGTTATAAGAGGGCATTGTATTTTATTTCATTTTGGGAGGATACTTATCATTTTATTTATACTTCATCTTTTTATTTATACTTTATTTCATTTGGGGAAATATTTAATGTGCATTAAAATGAGAAACATCCCAAATGTGAGCAAAGCACTATTGAAAGATGTGACAGCAGAAATGTGAAAGAGTAGAAGACAACCAATTTTAAGACAAAGCTAATGGTATTATTTCAGACTCATGAATTGTTAACTTACAGATATACCACTTCTATGTGTACTCTGGGCTCAGAATTTACCCATCAATACTGTCTCCCATTTTTTCTAGGATCTTAGTGCACATTAGAAATGCTAAGCTTCCCAGTAATACCATGGGGTTGAGTTTTGTATTTTTGTGTGTGTGTGTGTAATTTCCTGTAGATCCTTTCTAAAATATTACCTGCCCGTGCACACAAGAGCTCCAGAGTTGCAGGCACCTTCCTCACTGTTGTATTTTATTCTGGCAATGTTTGCTCTTTTAAATTAGAAGATCCTTGGTATGTGGTCTTTGGTCAAGATTTTTTAAGGAGATTAAACTTAAGCCCTTAAGTCTGTGTTTGGTTCCAGTTCAGTTTTCCAGTGACACAGTTCATTGGGAACTGTGGATGGCCATGCATTTGGGAAATTCAAACTTATGCTCAAACACAGCCTCAGGAGTTTAAACTCTTATTTTTGAAAACTTTGGTCCCATTATTTACAGACTTATGCAGATGGACCATTCTATGTCCTCCCTCTATTAGATAATGGAATAGATCAATATATAAAAGAGTTGAGGAAGATACAGAATGGGATTGTGTGGTAGAGTTTTCATTTTGCCCTGATTTTTTGTTAATGCTAGGGATTGGGAACTAAAGATGTTTGTACCCCAAGGGAGAAAGAAGACAAAGATTATTGTCTGCAGAATTTATGGGATAAGTGTTAACCTCTAGAGCATTTATGACAGAAGGTGCTTTTGGCTGAAGTGCTGTTGGCACTCCTAGAAGTGAAGCTGGGACAACTGGAGGGGCAACCATAGGTCAAGTTCAACATCAAGGATGGATGTTGGGACATGGTGGAAGATGAGATGACACAAATAACTGAAGAGTTGCAGATAATTCTGATAACACAGATGGGGAAAACAGAGCTAGGAGGAGAGGGAGATTTAAAGAAACATCCAACAACAAGAAGAACCACCTAGCAGAAGAGAAATAGAATAACAGAAGAGGGATGCAACTCAGAATAAAACAGACAGAAGGCAGAAGGAGGAGGAAGAGAGGAAGACAGTGCTGGTGTAAGAAAAAAAGCTTTGGGTATGAAGAATAGCTGCGGATCAGAACCAAAAGGAGAGAATAGACAATACACATGTGACTTGAAAGAGAAACATGGAGGAGACAAAATGAGTTTCAAAAAAAAGAGTAAGAACACCCTTCATGCCCTAATGCAAAATAGACTGGTTTATGTGTTTGACATTCCTTACTAAGAAGAATCAACAGGCTTGTCACCAGAACAGGCCCAGAGGACTAGAAGGCATGCTGTTTCTTAGACTCTGAGATGGATGGAACTGCTATCTTTTCTAGTGAAAGAGGGAGAGGCTATGATAATATAAAGAACTGGGCTACCGGGAAGGTTTGTGGCTTCCAATTTATGGAACTAAGTTGTTAATTCACAAAGAGACTTTTAAGCAAATAGATACAGAGGAGAGAAGGTTGAGAGACACTCGTGTAATCTCCAAGTCTGGTTTTAGTTCACAGCAACAGTGAAATTTGGTAAAGAGTAGCAAAAATGCAGTTAAAGTGTAGAAGGTTGTTGTAAAACAAAACAAAACAAAACAAAAGACAGAGAAAGTATTAATATTGAATAGGGTCACAGTCAAGTGGGTGATGCAGTTAAAATGATTTCACATGATCTCGCTAGGAAATTGAATGAAGTCAGGAAGAAACAATTGAAATAGATAAAAATTGAAATAGGTAAGGTATAGAGCCTCAAAAAGAAAGTGGAGGAATATGAACAACCGGTGCATTACACAAATTTAAGTATTATAAGGGAAAAAAAAGAGACAATAGATGAACCAAATGTACTGAGAAATACATGTTGAAGGGAATGCATTATTCAGAAAAGAAAGAAAGGTAAATGCATGTGTCTAGATGTGAAATGCTGTAAAACAATGAGAAAAAGTAGCACGCATAAAAGAGAGCAGATTTAATTAGAAGTACACAAGCTGGGAAGGAAACTAAGACATTATTCTGTGAATAGATCTTGAAGATCAGACTTACATATTGAGAGTGATCCCTTTGACATTGATGTTGAAATAATTTTACTAGGCATCGGACTGGTGACATTAATTTCCCTGACACAATTGCAGAGTAAATGCTATTGACATTTGTAGGTGTGGTAGGGAGCACACCTGGGGACAGATTTTATTTAGTACTTTCCCTATTGAAAGTAGTACAAAAATCTGGAGGTTGATCATGAAGTTTTGTGGTGCCATACAGTTAAGAGGTATTGCCAATATCCAGCAGGATCAGAAGATCATACAAAAAGTATTAGATTACTTTGAGAATTACACTGCTAGATGGAAATGGGTGAATGTTATAACCTAGGGATTTGTTAGCTGGAGACAACAGAGACATTGAAAGGTACATATGTGCCTGTCTATGGCTGAGAAGATTCAGGAAGACCGGTCAATCACAGGAACACCACATAACACAGAAGTTTAAGACGACACAAGCGATGGTAGGACGGGTCAGGTGAGCTATTTCTGAGAGAGGTAGGCCATCCTTGGCACCCACCAAACAATTGCATTCACCTGTATTTGGGGATGCAAGTTGCAGTGAAACAGAGGAGAACTGTTTGATTGATGCAGGACCAGAGTCTACTTTGTAAGAGAAATTAAAATAAACTCTCAAGAAGAAGACTGAAAGGAAATGTCATGGTTCAGATCACCATGCATTCAGATCAAACTGGGAATTAGAAGAAATATTTTAGCCATTAGAAGTGTAAAGTTCTAGGCAAGACAAGAATAGCTTTGAAGATGGAGCTTAATAAGCTTAATGAATGGGAGCTGTCTGGCATGAAGGGGACCAAGTAATCCAAATGTTTACTGAGAGAACTGGCTGAGCAACTGGCCGAGCCGCTTTCCATCATTTATCAGCAGTCCTGGCTCTCAGGGGAGGTTCCAGATGACTGGCGGCTAGCAAATGTGACGCCCATCTACAAGAAGGGCCGGAGGGAGGACCCGGGGAACTATAGGCCTGTTAGTTTGACCTCAGTGCCAGGGAAGCTCATGGAGCAGATTATCTTGAGTGTCATCACGCGGCACTTGCGGGACAACCAGGCGATCGGGCCCAGTCAGCATGGGTTTATGAAAGGCAGGTCCTGCTTGACGAACCTGATCTCCTTCTATGACCAGGTGACGCGCTTAGTGGACGAGGGAAAGGCTGTGGATGTGGTCTACCTCGATTTCAGTAAGGCTTTTGACACCGTTTCCCACAGCATTCTCCTCAAGAAACTGGCTGCTCGTGGCTTGGACTGGCGTACCCTTCGTTGGGTTAGAAACTGGCTGGGTGGCCGGGCCCAAAGAGTCGTGGTTAATGGAGTCAAGTCCAGTTGGAGGCCGGTCACTAGTGGCGTCCCCCAGGGCTCAGTACTGGGGCCGGTCCTCTTTAATATCTTTATAGATGATCTGGACGAGGGGATCGAGTGCACCCTCAGTAAGTTTGCAGACGACACCAAGTTAGGTGCGTGTGTCGATCTGCTCGAGGGTAGGAAGGCTCTGCAGGAGGATCTGGATAGGCTGGACCGATGGGCTGAGGCCAACTGTATGAAGTTTAACAAGGCCAAGTGCCGGGTCCTGCACCTGGGGCACAACAACCCCAGGCAGAGCTACAGGCTGGGGGATGAGTGGCTGGAAAGCTGCCTGGCAGAGAAGGACCTGGGTGTGCTGGTTGATAGTCGGCTGAATATGAGCCAGCAGTGTGCTCAGGTGGCCAAGAAGGCCAACGGCATCCTGGCTTGTATCAGGAACAGTGTGGCCAGCAGGACTAGGGAGGTGATTGTCCCCCTGTACTCGGCTCTGGTGAGGCCGCACCTCGAGTACTGTGTTCAGTTTTGGGCCCCTCACTACAAGAAGGACATGGAGGTGCTCGAGAGAGTCCAGAGAAGGGCAACGAAGCTGGTGAGGGGTCTGGAGAACAAGTCTTACGAGGTACGGCTGAGGGAGCTGGGGTTGTTCAGCCTGGAGAAGAGGAGGCTCAGGGGTGACCTTATCGCTCTCTACAGGTACCTTAAAGGAGGCTGTAGTGAGGTAGGGATTGGTCTCTTCTCCCACGTGCCTGGTGACAGGACGAGGGGGAATGGGCTAAAGTTGCGTCAGGGGAGGTTTAGGTTGAATATTAGGAAAAACTTCTTCACCGAAAGGGTAGTTAGGCATTGGAATGGGCTGCCCAGGGAAGTGGTTGAGTCACCATCCCTGGAGGTCTTTAAAAGACGTTTAGATGTTGAGCTTAGAGATATGGTTTAGTGTGGGCCTTGTTAGAGTTAGGTCAGAGGTTGGACTAGGTGATCTTGGAGGTCTCTTCCAACCTGAACGATTCTGTGATTCTGTGATTCTATGTTCCTGTCAGGGCCAGGAGGCAGGACCGTGTGTCCCCAAGCAGCCTGGTGGGGACCCCAGCCCCACCTGCAGGCCCAGGTGATCAGGGCAGGCTCAGGATGGTGTCTGAGGCCTGACAGCGGCCATGTTGCGCTAGCACTGAGCCCAGCCCGTGCCCACTGGGCCCGGTGGGGCTGCGTGGACAGACTCCACGGCCTTCCCTCACTGTCTCCAACAGGAGGCCCCCCTCCACCGACGGGTGGTGGGGCTGTCCTTTTCACCACTGTGGCCCTGCTCGGGGGCTGCATACCTGCCAGGAAGCCACTGCTTGGCCTGTGCAGGGGCTGCCTGTAGCTCATGGCGCATCCCAAAGTGGACAGTCCCACTCTGGCTGCTCCCTGGCAATTCATTTTCAGTCCTCAGACACACCTTCCTATATCAAGAAAAAAATGTGGTAATTATGTAATCCAAGAACTGTTAAACAGCCTGTGATAGTATTGATACAGGTCCTGATATCCTAATAAAAATCATAATTGGTAAGTAGTTGGTTGACTGTAATGCACTGGTTGTCCCTAATTTCCTCAGTGACTTCATAGTCTTTCTAAAGGACATCAATAAAAAAACAGGCTAACACTCTGCCCAGTATGTAAAATGCTAAATAAGCTGTTGGTAATATCAGGTTTCAGTTTAAAAGATGCTCATTTTTGATGGCAATCCCTAGAACAGAAGATCAATAATAGTTTCATTGGTTACAGAACTGAAAAAGTCTTTAAAGAAGCGTAGAGCAATTGGTCGTTGCTCTAACAGCCAAATTGGTCTGGATGGTCCCAGCAAAAGAACCTAGCCCCTGTATTTGTTTGCAAATCTTTTGAATGCTCATTTCTCTTGCATTTTCATGAAGGCAACATTTTTTTCTTTCTCTTCCACTCAGGGAATTAAGTCTTTTCCAGGGCTGCAATGGAAGACTGTGAAACAGGCACACCATCTGAAACCCTGCATCAGATCCTGTGGCTGGCAACAGGCATCTCTCCTGCTGAGCGACACAACATATCATCTATGCCTTGTACGTGATTAAAAGCAAGAGCAGCGTCCATTAGTATGCTTGCTGATGCCAGGGATGCTTCCCTTGTAGCGTGATTCAGTGTGGGGAACACATCCCCTGGATTGCATTTTTATTTTTAAATCTGGTCACAAGACATTGTACAAGGACTGGATGGATTATGTTTTAGATTTTTTAATGGACAAAATATCAGATCATCTGGTAATTTAAATGAGCGTAGCTTTTGGAATGGCTTATGCCACTTGAGCATCTGGCTCTGTCTCTCCTAATAACTCCTAACCTGACGTCACTTTGGTTTTCAAAACGTTCCTTCAGCCATTAGTGAGGCAAATATCCAACTGACATTTTTAAGAGTTGTGACTTATTAGTGCCTGTGATTGTAGTCCACATTTGGATTAATCAATGGCTACATTTTGTTTCTAAGATGTAGCCTTTTTTTGACTGTATCATATATGAGTTCATACAATTTCCATTTTTTTAAATCCTGTTATGGTTTCGTGACTTGCAAATATTATTAACCTGGAAGTTAATAAAAGCTATTCACCTCCTAACATACAGTTATGCCAGACAAGTGCCATACTTAGTGAATTTTTCTGGCTGAGCTTTAAACCTCTGAAAGCCAACATTTATAAATAGAAGTGTTGACAAAGCCTTTAAATACAGAACTGTAATAGAAATATACTAGCACTTTTATGAGAAGACTGAATAAAATTATAGCTTTTCTCCAGATAAAAGAAAATCCTGGAAGAAAGAAAATCAAGGTCTTTGTATTGCAATATACATCCAGGGTCACATTTTCAGATGTATTGAATGCTTTACCTAGAACTGTTTTGGGTAAAATCCTTCTGTCTGCTATGTGGTATAAAATGAATTCAAAATAACCAGTGAATTTAAATATATAACCACTGATAACCAGTCAATATAAAATAAACAGTGAATTTAAGATGACCAGCAGAGGTTTTCCTGCTGCAAGGGAATTCTCTGCTTGCAGAAAGATCATGGAAGTATGGAACTATCCTGTGCATCGGTCACATTTTCATCCTTGAAATAAATGAATACCATTTGCCATATGTGGACAGTGACTGGAGCGGGGGTCAATGGAGCAGGCCAACACTGATGTATGTTTGCTGAGCGTCTTCATTCAGTGGGAAAATAAAAAGACCTATTTATAAGTACAGGTTTCCTGGGATTAAGGAGGTTGAATCTGTGTTTTGTTTTGTTTTGTTTTGTTTGTTTGTTTGTTTTTTTGTTGTTTGTTGTTTTTTTTTTTTAAGCTTTCTCTCCATTGTCTCCAAATATAGATCAGCTAGAGTGGAAAATCTAACTTTTAGTGCAAATGTATTTAGTACACAAAATTGGTATGTGCCTATATATTGGTAGGTTAACCACTTTGCATGCTGTACTGGGGATTTTAGATGTGTGTATGTACTCAAACAGCTATTTATGTGCTAGGATTTCTCACATAATTTAGGGGTAGGCAAGCTCATACTGCTAGGTTCAAAATGTAAATCCATTTATATAAGCATGTGCAGCCAATACAGAATTTTTTATATGTTTCAGTGCTAAAACCATGAATGAACCAACTTGGGTGAACAAAGTCAGTCTGATATTGTATAAGCTCAGCAGGATTCTAGACAGAAAGCACCAGAGACTTTATAATAAAAAAGGAAATGTTTATGTTGGATGATCTTGAAAGTATATAACAATAGTAGGAATGTCAGTTTCTTCATTCCATAGTCACCATGGGCATCCCAAAATCTCTATTAATATCCCACCTTGTCCTATTTTTAAACAAACTGACCCTCCCATAAGTATTCCTTTAAACTGTTAATATGTGTTCTTGAACAAACACTTGCATTTATATGTAGACAGGCATCTGTAATGTTTCTGCTTTGTTAGGATAATTTGCTACTCAAATATATGAATGTTGTAGTTTTTAAGAAACTATATGAAAATGAAACATCATGTAGACACCCTTACTGTCTGATGAACAAAGATCGTGTTTTTATGTACAAAGAATTTTTGTGATGTCACTGCTATGGCATGACTTGGATAGAACAAATTTGGAAAGTGGCCTTACAGTCCTCATTCAATTCATTAAAACTTTGAAAGAAACTAGGAGGCCTTTGGGATGAATGACCAAGTTTACTCTAATGCCATTCCCTCTCAGGTGCAATGCCTGAATTGCCATTTTGCTGGCATAGACAGTGGTTTGGATTATCATTACCTTGTAGCGTGTAAATACTGTAATTGTAATTTGCATAAAAAACATTTTTTCTAGTAAGATTATCTTAAGAATCATATCAAAGAAAGAGGTTATCTTGTGTGCTCCAACGCTCTTGTGTCTGGCATTTTCTTAGTTTTCATATATTGAAAGCATTTGTGGCATGTGTTTTACAAAATGTAAGTGGTGGAAGAAGAATCTGAATGAGGAAGTAAGACAGGGCACAGAGGACCCTAGGGAGAAAGCCAAGGTCCAGAAAGTCTAGAACAAAACCCATTTTGTTGTTGAAAGGACTGCTATTTGCAGCTGAGAATGCTCACCAAGTTCCAAATGTTTGGATGCAGTACTCTTTCCGTAAACATTGGAGTCACATCATATATGTCTACAGGACTCAGCCACACCTCCTGCATTTGCTTCAGACTCCCTGCCTCTAGTGGTGCAGCCAACAACAGTCCAGAATGCTCTCCTCATCATTCCTAATTCCTCCTTCTAAGGTTTGTTTTGGGGCAGCAACAGGCAAAGTCTTCCCCCCACCTCTGTCCAGTTCAGGGTCACTGACCTCTTTAGACATTGGCAGGCCAGGTTTTTCTTATGTTTCATGAGATCCTGAGTTTAACCTACATGTTGATAGAAATAGCTGGTGATACTTCAACTTTTGAAGCTTTAGGGGCTATCTCCACCCTATTGACCTATTTAGCCTAAAAAGATTGCCAAAGCTTCAAGGATGCCAAAGGTTGTGCTAGCTAGTTCCGTTTGGGTCTCCCACCCAAACAAAAGGGTGGAGAATTCCAGACAGAGTGTGATTCAGGAAGGCCAAAAACCCTTTAAGATTCCACAAAAATGATCTGGTTTTCATCTTTTTAAGCCAATCCAGAAGAAACAGCACATAGAATCAAAGAATCACAGAGTGGTTTCGGTTGGAAGGGACCTTAAAGGTCACTTAGTTCCAACCCCCCTGTCATGGGCAGGGACACCTCCCACTAGAGCAGGTTGCCCAAAACCCCATCCAGCCTGGCCTTGAACACTCCCAGGGATGGGACATCCACAACTGCTCTGGGCAACCTGTTCCAGTGCCTCACCACCCTCATAGTGAAGAATTTCTTCCTAATATCTAATCTAAATCTACCCTCTTTTAGTTTAAAACTCTTTTAGTTTAAGAGAGGGTGACATCCTTTTTGCCTTTAACTCACGCATGAGAGAAATTTGAACCACCACTGAAGGTGGAAATTCTGTGTAACTGATCTTATTGTTGTGCTTTTAAGCAGAACCCCAACAGTTTTAAGTGGAAAGTTTTGGTTAAAACAGAAGGCAGGCTAATACTTGCGATATTTCACTTGTTTGCACTGTAAAATGTAGTGACAGCCTCTGTGTTGACAATGTATGTGCAGGTAATGTCACCTGTAGTTACTGTGTGAAAAGAAAATCCTGGCAGGTACCTGCATGTACTGATAGCAAGACAATCTCCTGACTTCTCTGCATTTTAGGTATAAAATGCCTATAAAACTCATTAAAACATAATTGGTGCTAACTGGTGGCCTTTGCCAAAATGGATTGTTCTCATGCTTTCCCTTTCTCGTGGTTTTGGTTGGGATAGAGTTAATTTTCTTTGTAGAGGCTCACACAATGCTGTGTTTTGGATTTAGGATGGAATAATGCTGATAACACACTGATGTTTTAGTTGTTGCAGAGCAGTGCTTGCACAGAGCCAAGGACGTTTCAGCTTCTGGTGCTGCCCTGCCAGCGAGGAGGCTGGAGGTGCACAGGGAGCTTGGGGGGACACAGCCAGGACAGCTGGCCCAGGCTGATCAAAGGGATGTCCCGTACCACATGGCATCGTGCTCAGCAATAAAGCTGGGATAAGGGGGGAGATGTTCAGAGTGATGGTGTTTGTCTTTGCAAGAAACTGTTACGCGTGACGAGCCCTGCTTTCCTGGGAGTGGCTGAACACCTGCCTGCCGATGGGAAGCAGCGAATAAATTCCTTGTTTTGCTTTGCTTGCACACGCGGCTTTTGCTTTACCTAATAAGCTGTCTTTATCTCAACCCATTAATTCTTGCATTTTTACCTTTCTGCTTCTCTCCCCCATCCCACCTGGGGGGAGTGAACGAGTGGCTGTGTGGTGTTTAGCTGCCTGATGGTGCTAAACCACAAGAGATACCTGTCAGAGTAATCCTAGGAACCATTTCATTGTACCTTAGATATCCCGACCAGGAGTGCAACAACAACAACAACAAAAATCTCAGTTGCATACAGGAAGCACCAGTTACAGATTACCTGTTAGAGATCACAGATTACCTAATCCTTATTCAGATTTGAACTGCCACAGGAGCCCATCTGCCTTGCTTCTGAGTCCCTGGAAATCATGTTACAAAATGTGGTTTGGGTACTCATTATGAACGTGCATCTGCAGTTCTTAACTGGCCTTGTTTTTGTTCTGCTGTATTTCTAACTGTTTTTATTCCACTGGTAGTAGAGAAAAATAATAGATAAAGTGGATGAAATTCCTCTGACTAAATATAAACATCTACAATAAAAATAATCACTTTGGACTCCCTTTGTAGTCAATGGAGAGAAACAAACATTTGTAGAGTGTGATTCATCTCATTCCAAGGTGGGTGTCTAAACTTGTTTGGATGAATCATGTCCTAAAAATGCCCAATTTTTTACATAATGAGAGCCTTTGGTGACAACTTCAGATATAGGTTTCTGCACTGCAGAAACCCTTACCCAAAGTGAGATGAAGGGAATTTCATCTCAGGAGATCCTAAGAAAACATGAACTACCTCATGAGGCCAGACCATCTAGCTTAGTACCACCAATGACTGATGCCTGAGACAGCATACTTAAAGAACAATGCAAGACCAAGGCAAGTATTAAGTTATCTTTCCCCATTATACTCTGCCAGCTTCTGGCAGTCAGCAGATTACAGTCTCCATGAGCCAGAGGTTTCTCTTGGATCATTGCTCGTTGTAGTGATGTGCATTTGTCTGGGCCAGTAAATCAATGCACCCCACTAACCCTCCCCATCATACTTTACTCTGAGGCTTCAGGATTCTTGTCCAGGATTAAGAATGCCTTACTGTTCCTAATCTGTTCATGTAAGGAAACTGTTTCAATGTAACCATTCTGACACTTTTCTCTCTACTTTCTCTATCTCTTACTATATCCTCTGGGAACCAGAACTGCGTGTTGCATTCAGCACATATTGATATGCTTTGTTCTTAAGTATCTTCATAATATTTCTTAACATTCTAGCAGTCTTTTCGATCACTACTGAGCATTACACTATTTTTGTATGTAGTTACTCATCATCACTCCAGAACTGGTTTCCTTAATACTGGGAATTAATCAATGAATGAACAAAAGAATGGTACTTTTTCCTTTGTGAATCGCTTTACACTTGTCAATACTAAACTTCAAATTATATTTCCTCTTTTAGCCCTAGAATATCCTGAAATTCTTTTGCAATTCTTCGCACTTTTCTTGACTATGGCTATTCTTATTTTATTTTATATGGTCTGCAATGATAGCTGCCTTCTTGTTCATCCAGATCCTCTGTAAATACATTGAAGGGAACAGAGCAGAGCACAGACTAACATGGGACAACATTGGTATCCTCCAATAAAAGTGACCTCTTAGCCTCAGTCTTTGTTTTGTATATTTTAATCTTTTTTTTTTTTTTTTATCCTATAACAACTTAGTTTCTTTAAGATTTTTGACAGAGGATCTCACAAAAATCTGATAAATTTTGTAGTGATAGTTTGCTAATTAGAGATTAAAAGGGATTTTCACCACAGAGGGAGAAAGTGGATTGTGAAATATACATTGTATTAGCAGAGAACTGGGGTATTAGGTAGTGAAGCAAAAGCATGGAAGATCATTTTATAATAAATAACAAAGACAGTGGTTCTGTGGAAAAAGGGAAAAAATGAAAAAAAAGAGAATTGCTTTCATCATACAATAAATTAGTTTAAATAGGTTGCAATTCTAGCACTTGGAAAGAGCAAGACTCAAAGGAGGAATCTTCCCTCTCCCTCTGTTTCAAGCTTGCTGCTTTAGATTCTTCCTGCTTCTAATGTGAAGCCATAGTGCACCATGGAAAGTATAAATATGGATTCCTTTAGAGGTTTGATGACATTTTGTTGGAAGACACAGACATGTTTCTTGCAGATTTGTGATCTGCAAGAATTCCATGTGTGCCAGTATATTGGGGACCATGCCATAGATCACAGTTCAAAATTGCCAGTTCACTCTATTTATTTACCTGGGTTAATAGAAACAAAAGAATATTGAACTGCGATTAAACTGAACTTGGAAAAGGATTTATGAAACCTTGTCAACTGTGTTATCCAACACAATGCCATTTGTGGGAGAACAAAGATTGTTCATTTAGAATATGTTGAAACCATAAGTGAAATCACCTTACAAGTATTTTTCTCCTTGAACGGATAACATCTGACAGACAGGAAAGCAATGCCTAACCCACTATTAACCATTACCAGGTTACCATTATAGTTAATTAGCAAGGCATTACCCATAATCCTCTGAAGACAATTGTTTTCTGGCTGTCACCCAGCCCTGCTGCAGTATAGGCTCACTGACTCCAGAAGGCTGACAAGAGTTTTTTTTCTTGCAAGGAATACATTGTGAAGGAAGCCTAGTGAAGGATAATCATGCATTGTTGCTTCAGCTTTAGGAGACCAATATGATCACATCAGTCGGCAGCTCTTCTGATGCCTATTTCAATGTTAGGGAAATTTCTGCATCAATATTCAAAATGTAACTCTATATACTAATTGTTTTTTCTCCCTGGCAGATACCTAACTTTACCTAGGAATTAATTTGAAACCTGTGCACTTGTTGAGAACTCGTCAATAGATCATGAAAATCAGGTTGCAGTTTGAAAAACAGCAAGTATTTTCAGGGTTATGGATAGAAGAGTTGCATCTTTCCATAAACTCTTTTCTGTAGAGAGAAGAGTTTACCACCTTCATTAATGATCTGGATGACGGGGCAGAGTGCACTCTCAGCGAGTTTGCTGAAGAAAGACACAAAACTGGGAGGAGTGGCTGATACACCAGAGAGTCTTTTTGGTCTTCTCTGCAAGGATGGCCTGACAGTGATGCTAAGCGTGGTTATGTGGGAGATGTGCTTCCTCTTGCACTGTGCCTATATGACCCTCTTCCTGACCTGGAAGATACTAGCACTGCCGTGGCAGCAGCCCATTCAGCTGCTGAAAAAAGATGAAGTGCTTTGCTTTAATCCACAATGATGCAGCTTGATCAGTAAAAAGGAGAGTCTGAGGCCTTCGAAGAGGGAGCTCCCAGGTAGCTCACTGGCACGTGGCTGGATCATGAAGTAAGCATGTTAGTGGAGTGTGAGGCCTTTATCACATGCAGCTTGAGAACAGTCCAGCAAATATCAACACTGATCACTCCAGACAGTAAAGGAACAAAAACAGGAATTGGTATGGTTCTGTTCCTAACAGTATTTCTGACTTACAGTGATAAGCTGTTTCTGATGCACATCCTGACATTTAAGCCCCCACATCTTCAAGGTGCATTTTCAATGACCTTGGAAAAGAATTCTTATGTTTTGTTTTCTTTCATACTTTTGGCCTGTACTTTTCCATAGATAAATTAATAATATTCCAGCTTATGATGCCAGAAGAAGAGAAGATTGGAAAGAAAAACTCATTACTCAGCAGTCTCATTGCTCAACCAGGCTGCGTTCTGCATAATGGACATTTGGTGCTTTGCTCTCTGAAACACCAGTGTGAAGATTGCATAGCTCAGAACCCATATTGCATTCCAAGATTCTTGTTGGGAAAAAAAGTGTCACACCGCAGTCACTGTGGTTTGATGAAAACCCACCCAAATTAAAGGAGATCTAGAAGAAAACATCAGTGATAAAAAAGTGAAGTCACTCTCAGTGGCAAGGGTCATGACAGAGCTGTTTTCACAGAATCACAGAATGGTTGAGGTTGGAAGGGACTTCTGGAGATCATCTAGTCCAACCCCCCTGCCGAGCAGGGTCACCTAGAGCACGTTGCACAGGATCGCGTCCAGGCGGGTTTCGAATATCTCCGGAGGAGACTCCACAACCTCTCTGGGCAACCTGTTCCAGTGCTCTGCCACCCTCACAGTAAAGAAGTGCCTCCTCATATTCAGCCAGAACTTCCTGTGCTTCAGTTTGTACCCGTTGCCTCTTGTCCTGTTGCTGGGCACCACTGAAAAGAGTCTGGCCCCATCCTCTTGACACCCTCCCTTCAGATATTTGTACACATTGATAAGATCCCCTCTCAGCCTTCTCTTCTCCAAGATAAACAGGCCCAGCTCTCTCAGCCTCTCATCATATGAGAGATGCTCCAGTTTTGCATCATCTTGCAGGGCTTAGCAATAACAAAACCAAATGACACAGTGGCTTAGCACTTCCCATTTGTGGAGGAAAATTTATTAAATGGAGACTATATATATATATGGGCTCTTTCACCTTGTTTTCTTCACATCCTATCTGCCGGTGTCTACAGGAAATAGAAAGATATAAGTTTCACAGCTTTGCTGGTGACAAAAGATCCCTCTGTGAATTTTGTTGTTAGGCTGCTGGCAAGAGCCACTTGGCAGTCCGCATTGGCTCATGGGTTGGGAATAGCGAGGGCCCAAAATCAAGCATGTGAGAGCACGTGAGAGCAGCATGTGAGAACATGTGAGAGAAGACTGCCCTCATCAAACTAAGTAGCTTAGGACAGATGTTGTGCATAAACTCATCTAGGGTTCAAAACTTTGACACCTCCTCACTAAAGTAAATGGAGCAGCTTTATCTGAAGATCATGACCTATTCAAAATGTACTGATGAAGGCATTCCTCACAAAATTTTCTGTGTCTGCCACTTTTGATATAGAACTAGAGCTCAGACACCCTCCCCATCCTCTTTTATATAATAATCTACCTGTGTGAGCCTTCAGCCTGGAAGCATGGGGAATCTGGATTCAGGCCCTCTCCATCCTGAGGACATGCAGATTCAGATGTCCCACTAGAATGCCTTAATCCTTGGCTGTGGGGGAGCATGGGGGAGAGATCTGAGTCCATTTTGTCAAAGGAAATGCAAAAAAAAAAGAAAAAAGGGAGCCAAGATCCATTGGGCCAGAGACAAAGAAGGAGATCCATGCAATTTCCTGAACTTTTGATCTTTACTTTCTGAGGATTGTTCCTGTGTATTATATTAAGAAGTCACTGCATAAAATGAACTGAATTGAAACAAAACAAATCAAAACAAAGCCAACCCTTTTCAGGGACCTAAGTCTTTTTGGATCTACCCATAGGCCCTTTCATTGTTAACTTTTATATCTCTATATTGCTTTGACGACCCTGTTGTGAATTCCCTTAGTTTTACTGTAGCGAGCATGGTGGCCTGTTACTATAGTTTTTCTTCTGAGAACAATGACATGATTGTAATCTGTGCATGTACATTCAGAATGTGTGGCACATATTTTAACCTCACTTCCTGGAGCAGAGGTATTATTCTTGCTTTGGCTCTATCCGTAAGTTCACGGGGAGGGGGAAGAATAATGGAGTTCTGGAGATCTGGCTCATGAGAGCCAGCTGTGTGCTGCGAGTGAAGCCCCCTTTGGAGATATCATTTGTGGCCAATTCCTTTATTTTGTTGTTAGGCAAAACTCCCATTGACGTCAATGGGAATTTTCTTTCCATAAAAAATGGGGACTCAGTTTGGCCCTGACGTTTTTATCAGCTTGGGCCACTTCAAATAGTGCTGTTGTTCTAAACACCCATTGGTGGGCAGAAGGCTCCTGGATCTGTAATGTACTTATGTTATCCTCAGGTTGGCATAAAAGGGTAAAAATAAGGAAAATCCATTCATCAGCCAGCTTTTTTTCAGTATTCCCCGATGTATGCTATAAGAATAGTTGGACCCCCTCAGATTCATAAACATAGCAGGTATTTTGAATTTAATCTTTCAAAAATGCATTCTAAATCAGACATCTGGTAATAGCTTGTAAATAGAAATGTTAATAAAAATGCATCATATTCAGGAATATCCACAATGTGAATCGCTTACTCCACCCCAAGCTTAGGAAAAGTAAATGTTATCCGTTTTCACATAATTTTTTTAGCCAAAGTCTTTTAAGCATATAACTTTACAGCGTTCATAAAAAGGGCATAAAAATGAAAAATGTGTTTTGCAATGAATCTGCCACTGATATGAGTGTTCAATTAAATGGACCGTGCAAGAAAAGAGGAAAGATTTGCTACTGGGGTATTGCCAATGATATCCTTTGACACTTCTATGGTCTCATGTGTTCCTGATCAAGCACCACAGAGCACTGGAAAATCCCAAACCAATAAGTCTGAAACCAGAGCAGTCTGCATAGATTTGATATGCAGTCAGAAGAGGCTGATTTGAAATGATTGGCACTGAACCTGTGGCCTTTATATTAACTTACCTTAAACCATTTTTGCCCTTTTGTTGACATAGAACTTCACCAACTCTATTTATACTCTGGAAAACTGCATGTTTCTGCTTAGACAACAGAATCAAACTATGTTTTTACTAGTGGCAGCCATTTGGAATTCTTTCCTACCACACCGTATCCCATTTCATTTTAAATCTTCTCTTCTGGACACATACTAGATTCATATTTCTGTAAAATCTAGTTACCAAATTTGGTAATTTATCATTGACATTACCCAGTGAAATATGACACTGGTTTCAGTCCAGTTCTTAAGTTTGTGTATTTTGTTCCATCACAGAAATTTTAGGGCTCCTGCAATTCAGTCCAATTCCCAGTGTAAGATCTGGGTTGCCATCCATGCTGTACTACAGGTGCAGAGATAAGAGTGTCAAGTCTGATGCCTTGTCCTTGTTCTCCATCTTTGACTCAAGGATGCCTGTTCTTCTGTGCACCTGGTTTGAGGATAGAAGAGTATGACATACAGACTGGTAGTTGATCCATTTTGGCCATTGTTTAAACTCTTGGTAGCTAATGGATGCTGAGAATGTCAGAGTTAATAGAGTTGCCTCCAACCTTTATGATGCAGATTCCTCGGAGGAGTAAAGAAGGGAAGTTCCAGGGAAAAAAGTCAGGATGTCTTCTGGTGGCGGAAAACCTGTCTGCAATCTGATCAGGGAACCAGTGTGGAGTTCACAGGAGTCTCTGCCTGTGATGTCTTGGGTTTGATACCATCTCCTCAACACCAGATACTGGGAGAGCCATTGGCTTTGGGAGACAACTCCTCTGCTGTTCCCTCACTAGGACAGAGACCACTCATTCTGACTGAAGAAAGAAAATGAAACCCTATGAAAAAGGTAAATAAATATTTCCATCATCTACTTTGCCATGCACTCTTACACATGGAAAAAATGTATTTAAAGAATAGTAAGAGCTCTTAACAATAAAAGTGTGAAAAACAGAATCTCACAGAGACTGTTTTTCCTTGTAAAACTAAAAAAGTGGAAGTACATCATGAATATATTTGCGTTCTTGCCACTCACTGACTTAACTTCCATAAAGTTGAGGTCTTCCTTTTCCAGTGCTACAAATCTGGCACCGCTCATAATAATTAAATTCTCCTAAAGAAAAATAAGAAAGAGAGTAAAAAAAAATATTTTTCTATGGCCAAGGAATGCACAAACTACTGGAAGAAGAATTTTATAACTGCCTAACACAGCATAACAGAGAGCTTATGCCAGTCTTCAGGATAAAAAATCTCATGAGGAATTCAGCTTATTATTTGCCGTCTCATGTAATTACATTGTCATCTGTGTAGATGCTGCATAGTTCTAAGTATAAAACTATTATCAGATTTACTTTTCATCTGCAAGAAATCCCATTTCCACAGTTCAAGATTCATCTGCTATGATTGAATTTGTTTACTTGTGTGCAAGGAAAGATACGTAGCTCATTTTTTCAAACCAATGATATGTGAAGGACTTGCCACTACTCTTCCAAGCATGTCCAACAGATATATCTTGGTCCATGCTGATAAAGAACACAGTTGTGCAAGACCTGGCACCCTTCATGGCAACTCACTCAAGTTCCATCTTTGGCTGCATTCACCACTGCCTCCCCAGTGGCACATCTGACTCCTTGCCCCCGCGTTTGGACAACTGATCCCTACAGTACAGGGAATGGGACAGATCTCAACCTCCGGAATAAGTGCCATGGCATACCTTGTGATTGCTAAATGTGTTTCCTGCTCAGAACAAGACAGCCTCATCCATGCTCCTCGTGGGAAAAGTTCCTGCCCTGTGCCCTCTATATCATACCTTAGCATTTTCTGTGAGAGTATTAGTTGTCTCATACAAACCCAGGAGGCATTCTAACAAATTTATTTAGCAAATGATCCTGGGAAATTGTTCACTCTGATGTCTGAGTGCAAACTTTTTACTAGTGTAAACAGTCTAAAATATCTAAAATCCACCTCATTAAGCCTAGAACTCCAAGGAGTGAGCTTGAATTGGTTTGCATGGGAAGCACACATTTTAGTGTGCTATGAGTTCTCATTGGTCTTTCTGACTTAAATTGAAATCTCACAGAATATTGCCAGCTTCATAAAATGAAAAGAATATTGCCATTTAGTGGTAATTTGGGGACAGAGAAAAAATGCTAAAGACAAGTAATCACACCATTAAGAAATAAGCTAAGGTCCTTGAAAATGTTGAATAAACATATCTATATAGCTTTTAAAATAAATGATGGACATCTCTCTTGACTGCTGAAATAACATTATCCCTCCATTTTTTTCCAGAACTTTATTCCCTTGTCTAACCAGGAATAATTCAGTGCAGCTGAAGTTCAGGAGCTGAAATGAAATGCAACTGGGACTAATCCCAGTAAAGTTACTTGCCTCGTGCCAGCCAATGACTTCAGTACAATGAGTCATTTTAATTGCATCATGAGTGTCCAAAACACCTTCTGTTTTACTGACCTCTTGGAAAAGTGAAGGCTTCTTGTTGGGATAAGTCCTTTTTATTTCTTGTCTTGTTATGATGTGAGTATGTATTTCTATGAAACATATAGAGAACTATAAAGAACTGAATCATCAAACTCCAGATGAAATTAACAGTGGTGTTCAGAACAAAGCAAGATGACCGGCAAACATACAAACCTTTATGACTCCTTTTCAGTCAAAGTGGGCAAATATACACAGATGGCATTAAAATCTGAGAGAAAAACTAGTTATGTTTCTCATATTGCTATATGAACACCTTCAGAAATGAAAACTTGGCATTCTTACATCTGTTGAAACAAAGAGAAAGTTCAGATCTGTATTTGCAACTATATTATTTTTTCCTTAATTATTTCAGATCTTTCATCTCTTGTACTGTGAGCTTCTTTACAGAGAAAAACAAACAATCCAATAATATAATCTGTGCAATTTCATGGCTCTAATTTCTTTTCTTGTGAAGTGGTCAAAAGGAGTATGTTTATTCTATTTTGGTTACAGAACATTTTGGCAAAAACTTAATTTTGGAATAATTTCCTTGACATTTGACTTAGCAGTGTAAAGGAGAATGAAGAAAGAAAAAGAGGAATTTCCACTTGGAATCTTTCCATTTGGTGCTATCATGTATTCTGTGACAATCAGCAGCTATTCAAAATTTCCCTCAGATACAGGCATTGAATAGTATTTGCATGTTAATACATGTTTTGTTTTATTTTATTTTACTTTATTTTATTTTATTTTATTTTTTTACAAAGAATGTGTTTTGTTTTCGTGCAAGTTTGAGGTAACAGTTTGCAGTGATTTTAAGAAACATGGTTTGATAAATAATATAAAACTGTTCCTAAATTGCATGAGAACTAGGCTTTAGGAAATGAAAAGGACTTCAGAAGGTCACCTGTTCTGAAGATCCTCTTTACAGGATCCGGGCAAAAGTTTTACTGGATTTCCTTCTCAGCAGAAGAGAACGTTTCAGGGACATCAGTGGGGAAAAAACATGCATGGTACATTGACACTCAAAATTCTTGCAAAATATCTCTGCATCACATTAAATCCCACATTAGCCCAGTATAATTTGTGTGAGGTATAGACGTGAGTAGGCCTGTGCACAGTTAAAACAGATTTGTACAGCAGTGCTTTCTTTACTTGTCAGGAGAGTTGTTGAAAAAAATACCCCATAATAGCAGGAAGTGGGAATAAAGTTGGAATGTGGATGCAGTTAAGGATAGAAACCCCTAGTAAACACTGTACTCTGAGACTGAAAGACTGTGGACCTGTTATTAAGCCCATTAAAGTTGACTTGAGTAGTTCTGACCACGAGAACAATTCACATACAGATTTGGGCTCAGTGAACAAGTTTGCATAAAACAAGAACGAACCTGAAACCTTGTGAAAAAAAACTTGAACTGAACCAACCCTTTTCCTGAGGGTTGGAAAAAATTTGATTAATTGTTTAATTTTCACATTCCTCATCTTTTCCATTTTCAGTTGGGAGAAAAAGTGGACAAGAGAGTAGTTTGTGGTATTTTTACTGGCCTGACTGAAGCTGAAGAGGTATTAGAGGTAATCTTATGAGAAAGTTTGACCTTGTAAGATTTCCGAATAATTTCCAGAGCCAAGAGATTCAGATACATTTGGATAGACTTTGAATAAGTATCCAACGTTCTGCATGCTTGTCTGTACCAAAGATCCAAATATTTTGATACTCCCACCTTCCTCTCCTTGATGAACATACGTGTATATTGTGTGCATATTTGCAAGTGTTGTTTGTGAATCTTGGGAAAATACGTGTACGTTTAGGCTCTTGTCAGAGGAGTTTCTGGGCTGAAGTGCTAATTCATTACTGGAAATATAAGTTGATACAAAACATAAGTGCTAAGTACTCCAGAAAGTACATTATGAAAAATATTTGAGCTATATGCAGTCTTCAGGCTCATTAGGAAGTGAGAAAGAGATGGCATGGAAAAAATTAACTTGTCAACATAGCCATATATAATTTTCAAAGAGCACAATGTGAACACAAGATGTTGCACTGACCATTCAAATAAATCAGAAAGCTGTGAATTGTTTTAGAGATTTATTGATTTAATTACCGATCATAACACAAAGTGTTTGTTCTAAAGTAATCCTACAAAAAAAGGAAAAACATGATGCATTTATGCAGCTCTTGGACAGAAAAGCAGATCCTTTGAAACTGGTGAGTTATAGACTGCTTGTGAATCATGGATTTACTGTGCAAAGCTTTTAAAATGTTTCTAGATGATACAGCAGCACCAGCAAGGCATGATAAATGCTACAGAGAGTCCAGTGAAGATCTTTTTGACCTCAGAATAGCTGAAGACTTCTCTATGATTTTAGTCATCACTGAAACCTGAAGTATCAAAGGAGCACACTGACAAGGAAGATGATTTAGCATGGGAAAATCATTGTCATTTTTCAGCCTTGCACACAGCATCTAAAAATAACAGCCCAGCAAAACTTATACAGAGATGGAGGGAGTCTAAAGAAAATTACCTGATGTTGCTATCTGAATATTTGCTAGCATTTCAATATTTAAAACCCCCTGATCAGAAAAACTGATTGAAGTTAAGCACAAGCTGAAGTCTCCTGAGGCTGTTCACATGCTGAGGTTTACACATGTGCTTAAATGCTGCCCTGGGGCAGGCCTGTGTGATTATGGAAGCCAGTATACTGGAGCAGTACTGGGAAACGGGAGAAAACATACAGATGTGTGATTATGGATAAGGAGCAAAGAAGCAAATAGCCACAACATAGTAGAAGAGAAGTCATTATGATTAAATTCACTGTCTTATGATGGATCCCTTTGTCTAAGATAGATTTGCCTCCTCAGGACGTGCTACTGAAAAACCTTGGTTGGGTTGTCCAAAGAACCCATAAAGAACATGAGAGGTCCTTTTGCCATAACAGCACAACATGGTTTACACATATATTTATACAATACTTGCCTTCCAGAAATTCCAAAGGTTTTATATTTCAAGGATTTGGCTCATCCAGAATGGCGCTGGAGTAAACTTGTGTGTTCTTACTGTGAGCAGTCAGGGTACAATGCCCAGTGAAATGTGAAATGATAAATTGACAGTATAGATGCAAGTGTTTTATACTAAAAAGTGTCACCTCCTATAAGGGATGGGGAAAGAACTTACCACAGCCACAAGGATTCCTGTCTATCTGACCTTTGGTCCATGTTCTACACACAGGGAGATGAAATTAAACATAAATGGTTGTGATTTCTTTGGGGCAAAATTTAATTTTCTTGGTTGTCCGCTGGAAAAATTAACCTCTAAACTATAACCCTGGGATTTAATTCAGGTCTGATTTTTATAGGTCCTTAAAGAATAAAAGTTAGTAACATCTAAAATAGTGTAACATACATCTCCCTCAGAGCTGGAATAAACAGAAATTTTAATGATCTATAAAGTTTTATGAGTGACTGAACTTTAGTCAGCAGTGTTTCAGCAGGATTTCTAGAAACATCAAAAGAATAAAAAATCCAAATATAACACCATTCCACTTTGGTGGCTAAGAGTTAATAAAGTTAAAACCTCTTCCATACCCTGTCATTTAACTCCATATCATAACTCTTGTTACACTGAGGTTCATTGCCAA
The DNA here is from genome assembly GCA_013399115.1 of Anseranas semipalmata. Taxonomy (NCBI): domain Eukaryota; kingdom Metazoa; phylum Chordata; class Aves; order Anseriformes; family Anseranatidae; genus Anseranas; species Anseranas semipalmata. Next base: position 255,834 of record VXAA01006877.1, on the reverse strand, counting down.
GAATTCATAGTAGTAGAAGAAGCAAATGAAAAATGGTCAGAAAGACCACAGTTTTGTTAAGCAAAACAGTTCAGGTACAAGAGTTTGGCTGCTGTGAAAGAAGGGGAGGTAGCCAAAACTACTTGAGTATAACAGCCTCCCCATATTCTGCAATTATCCAACAATGAGCTTTGTCATTAATATCCATTAGCCGTCTCAAAGTCCTGAGCAATCCAGCACTATAACCCCTCCCAGATTGCATCAAGCCAACAGCCTAAAGAGGTTCCCAAGACCTAAGCAAGCAGAATAATAATGATAGCTGCGAATAAACACCTTTGTTCAGTAAAATTAATCATTGCAATGCTAGAGTCTGACCAGGTCATTACCAGGCACGTCCTGATTGTGACAGCTGAGCAACCATAATAGAAAAGCCCCTATGCACAGAGCATGAAGCAGTTCTTTTATAACTTGTAATTAGGCCAAGGGAGTGAGACCTTACAAGTGACAAGCTGAGCTGGAACTGGCCACCATGTCACTTGTGTGAGCAGGAATAACATCACAGCTATGGGATGCTACCACTATCCCGGAGTGACATTCACTGAACGGCAGAAGAAATGAGGAGAGAAAGTGGATCATCTAGTGTGAGGCAGATGAACAGGAAAGACAATCTGAGACTAATACAGCACTTGCCCATGAAACTGGGTTTCCTTTGCTGGGAAGAGACACAGTTATATGGAAACACTCGCTCCACAGTCAGGCACAGGCAGTACTGATCACCCACAGCCTCTTCTGTCCCCATTACTAGGCTTGAGGCCTTAAAGACATACCTGCAGAGCTGTGGTAAGCTGTGAAAAGGGGTCATCTTGTGTTTATAAGGTACCTGAATTGCCACTGATTTCCAAGAGAGGTTAGGCATCTAAACAGAAAGTTAGGCACCCAATAGCTTTTGTGGACTTGGCCCCCTGTCCCTACAAAAGTAAGGTGATTTAGGATTCTCCAGTGACAATTCCAGAGGAAGACTGCTTGCAGTTGCTACTACCATTTCTTTGAGCAGTAAGGGTTCCTGTGTTCTGTGCAGGTCAGAGGCAAGTAGCAAAGGATACAATTCCTTTCCATGTCAGACACAGTGGATGAACACAGTGGGATTCAGATGAAAGGGTGAGGCAAGTGTAAAGTGAATGGGGCTTAGCAGGTATGCTAAAATCAGAGCTTTGCATTTGCTTGGCCAGTGCAGGAGGAGAATTACAGAATTTATTTGTCTATCCTCAGACAGAGAAGCCTGCAGGGGATTTGGGAGAGGTTAAATTAAAAATTCTCCATAGTAGTTTTCTTTATGCATAGGGGACAGGAAGATGAAAGCATAGAGGTGGCTTTCTTTTCTTCTAAGGAAGAAGCAGACGTGCTGATCAAGGATGTCATCTTTGTCAGATCACAGGCAGGAGCTGACAGTTTGATAGGCCAATGTATTTGACAGATAGGGTGAGGCTAAATGTGAAGGGTCTTAAAGGCAAAGATAAGATGCCCGTGTTTGAAAATGTGAAGCCACTGGAAGGACAGAAGGAGAGTGGGATGCAGCCAAAGCACCAGGCCAGGAACGTGGTTCTAATCTCTATGTTTTGAATGGAAGCGAAGGCAGCAGTAGGGCTGGAACATGGCTGGAGACCAGACTATTACAGACGAAGTGCAAAACGATGGGATCCTGCTATGAGCCTTAGCAGGCTGCTGAGAGAAAGGGTGAATCTGTGAGCTATTATGTAGGAAGTAGACTTGGATCATGCAGTGACTGAAAGAGTGGAGTCTAAAATGTTCCCTGATCATGGGCTGGGGGAAGTGTGAGGTTAAGGGCAGTGGAAAAATCAGGGAAGGTGGACGGAAAAATCAGGGAAGGTGGACAGAAAAATCTGTTTTAGCCATTACTGACTGTCAGGGATGTGGAAGTGAAGTGGTAGAATAAGAATTACATGGAGAAAGAAGCAGTGAGAGAAATTTGCGAGTCATTTGCAGAGATTCATTTTTAGGAGAAAGTCACCTACAGGTGGGAGAGAGCTAGAAGATATTTAAAGAACTCTTTCTGCCTCTCTGTCCCTCTTCTCCTGATGTCCAGACAGCTGAAAAATCATGGGCGTCACCAGTAGCAATTCTTCCTTGCTTTGCTTACTGAAAGAATCATTTTCTTAATTTTGTTATGTTTATCACAGTTCTACAATCGGTAGTGCAATGAGTGCAGAATCAATCACCTCTGCTCCAGATGCTCCAGATGCTGATGGGGGATACTGCCAATACTGGACACAATAGAGCTCGTGAGTTTTATGAAACAGGAGAACTGTTTCAGTGCAGTGACAAGAGTCATACCAAACTGTGACAATATACTGGATGCACAAAGAGAACAGTCTTCTGCAGGTTTGATATAAAAGTACTTGAGCAGCTTTATGTGACTTCTTTAATTTTCACAGTGCATAACCGTGTGCTTTTCTATCTGGTGACCAATGAGTTACCAGACTGATGGACCAGGAAAGACTTCATGGACACATCATTCATATGAAAACCACCAGCTTTGCAGCCAGGTTCAGCTTTTCCGAAACTCCTGACCCCCACTCCTGTCATTCTTGTTGATGGTCATGATTCCCTCCCTGACAGCCTCAAGAGGAGAGGGGCAGTAAAGACTTCTGTGCACTTTTTCACTCTCTGCCTTAATCCCAGAGTGGCAGACTCATTCTCTATGGCTAGATGTCAGGATGAGCTGGCCTTCAGACTTGCTCCAGGACCCATCTCCCAACAGGTTTTAAGTCTGTCAAACAGTATCAACAACATTCTCAGAGACTTCTGCTGAGAAACAGAGGCCAAAAGCCAAGGAAATTATTTGAAAAGGTATTAGTAATTTCTTTTTCCTACTAAATTTCAAGCCAATATCTAAAAAGCAGGGTGATGACTGAAGTGCTGAGAGTAATAAACAGAACATCTTACTGATCATTTTGGCTGAAGAGAAAAAGAAAGGCAACAAGTCTTTTCATACTTGAAATAATTATTAACAGTTTTTATTAGGAAGAGACCAAACTTGTTTAGCTTCTTTTATAGTAAACATGTCTGGTGGGGTGGAGAGAAAGGAGGGAAAATCACGCGTATTCTTTATACAGTCTGGTTGGATAGCTGGCAAGTGCACCTGTAGGGCATATGTGAATGTATAAACCCACACATGTTCACTTAAAAGGACACCGTCAGCTTGCTTCAGAGCTTTTGTTTGCTCTTTAATCTGCATTATTTTAATACCCTTCTTAGAAGCTTAAAAAACATTATTTATTTCCCTATTGATTTCCTTCTTCTCTTTCCCCTTGTCAAACCCTTTCTGTGTGTGTTTGTTTTGCTTTGTTTTGAGTGGAGATAAAATTAACACAGCTGGTCTTATTTAAAAGCCCAAACAGCTTCCATTTGCACCACACATTACCAGGCCAATGCTAGCAAGGGTAAGAGCGTCGGTGGACAGCGAGCAGAGTGGCACCCGTGTGAGCACCAGTTAATGGTGCTGTGCTTAGACTGGCCTTTGATGGGACACCAAGGCAACAGAGTTTCTGTTTGTGGTCACCTAGGCCTGGATGGGAGGACAGACACGTTAAAGCAGTTCTCGCTGATGTTGTGAGCATGGTTGGTTTGCAGTGATGCGGAGCACTGTGAGGAGCCCTGGGGGCAGAGTTTGCCTGTCTTTGCCTTCACTACCGGGTGCTGCAGGCAGCAGACACATCAGGAGAAGCAGCTTAGTGGGAGGCACCCAGTGCTCCCTGCTCCTTGCTATCCACAAAAGGAGGGGAAAGAAGGGTGCAGAGAGGAGCTTGCCAGAAAAGCTATGATGGTGGAGAGTTCCTTCTGAGTACTCAGCTTCTCAAGTAGATTGAACTGGGGCGAAAGGAAGGAGCAGAGAGGTGGGGAGAAGAGGAGGTTCACAGTCAATCCACTGTGCAATAGTTCTGCTGTGGGGGCTTCAGCTGTCTTTGGAGGTTTAGCAGTGTTCACTGCTCCCCCACCGATGGCCATTAGGATCTGTTCCAGAACAGATTAGTTCTGACTCTCGTTTTTAAAGATTTGATCAAGTGAGGAGGCTAGAGGGAAAGCAATAGATGCTCAAGGATCAAATCATATTTCTGTCTTCAGCCTTGCAGACTTTGTCAAAATTTAACAAATCTAAAGTTCCATGTGGAAGAAAGGATTTTGTGATTTCATCAGAGTTTCACTCAAAAGGAAGGATCATCGCCTTTGGTAGCTTGACTAACACTGAATGAAAGTGAGTGGGACTGACACTGACATGGTGCTGTTGTTTCTTCTCCCTGATGCTGTGGTGGAACCAGCTCGCAAATGAACTCTGGCAAGTAGAAAGCAAAGGAAGGTCTTATTCAGGAAAGCACTGGGCTAAAACATACAAAATAAGTCATACAAAAGCCCCAGATCCGGTGTTTCATCTGCTTTGAGTATTCACAGGATTTCTATCCTTTCGGAACATGACTCTTCAAAGGTTGCCACAAAAGAGCAGAATCTGATCTCAGCAATAGCTGTGGCTACAAAAGCGGTATGAAATAACAGGGTGAAGTTAGAAATTCACACCCAGTCCATTACTGGATTAAATGTTTTATGTTCTCGGACAGCGTTCAGCTATACTCCAGTTCTTCGTCTGTCTGAGAAACATAATACACCAAGGGCCAGCAAACACTGTAAAATGCCTAGATGAAAAGACATCCTCACATGTAGGTCAGATGTGGTGACTCCTTCCTCCCTGGAGAGCAGCGCCCGGCAGGGCTTCCCCACCTGTGCAGGTGGGGTGCTGTTTCAGGGCTTCCTTCTGCCATCTTCTGCCTCCTTGCAGTATTGCGGGCCAGGGAGCAGGCCCTTCAGCCTCCTGAGCAGTTCTTTGGTTGGCTGCAGGACCTTGGCTTTTGCCCAACGGCAGAAGATCTGATTCAAGTCATACATTGGGAAATAACTGAAAATAATTTGTTTACAATAGTAATTAATACTTATTTAAATTATGCTCTAAAGTGCTTATATAGGCATGTTTGCCTGAACATCTGCTGTTGGAGCACACGCACATGAAGATAGAGAATAGGTGAAGAAAGTAAGATACCATTTTCTCCACAAGGGTTTTCCACTCCGATCTTGTCTTTCTAGCTGCATACCCCCTCCTGCTGAGGCTCTGCAGGAGCTTTGTCCACCCCAACGAGCTAGGCTGCCCACCATCCTTGCCAAGAACTCTGCAGTTTGCATCCTTCAAGACAACCACAAGGGCAGAAAAAGAAGGAAGCAAGAAATCATCCACTTCACAGTGAGATCATATGGATGTGCACTCCCATGAGTGCTCAGATGTTTTGCTTCTTTCTAACAAAAAAGGACTCAACTACCGTATAGCTTTACCATGCAAATCTCAAGGGATTGTTGGTTGTCTGACAGGCCTGGCTTCAGTTGTCACTTTAATTCGCTCTGACCAGTTAAGAGTGATACTGAAAATTGCCTTAGTTTTAGATAGGGACTGTCTCCTTGGGCTTCTGTAGCAGAGTTACACACAGTAATGGTTACCATCCCTGATCAGTTGGGATGGAATAAAGACTGTGAGGGACCCTCCTTTGGCCTTCTTTCTTTCAGACTTCCAGGGTGAAGGATAGCACTCATTCAAGAAGGGGGCAGTCTGTAATATGGACACCTCCCAGCGAGAACAGGGCTGTGTGTGTGGCAGCTAGCTCTATGTGCCTTCTGAAGGGGTTCCCACTCTGCTTCTGCTGCTGATGTCTTTAACCTCAGCCAAGTGGCCTTCTAGATGCCTGCCCCCACACATTAGTCCCTGCAGTTGCTGGGTTGGGTATGAATATTTGAAAGGACTTTGCAGATGTAAATGTGGCGTTATTTCCCTCCAGCTGTGTGCATCCATCATGCTGCCAGCTATCTCACAGCATCCAGGTTTGCACTGGTATTTGGCTACATTTATTTTCAGATTAGTTTGTAAGTAGTATTTTCAGCTTTTGAGAAAACTTCAGCTACGAGACATATACACACATATATTCTGTGAGGCATTTGCTGCTGGCATTTAAACAACAAAAACAATGACAGCTACCAATTTTTGTTCCTGCTATTTGGGTCTAAGCTAGACTACTACATAAGAAGGTGGAAGGAGTTCAGCTATTTTCCGCTTTTCATAAGAAGTTAGTTTATAGTTTCTCATATGCTTTTCTTCATTGCATTTTGGCCCTGGATATGTCTCTTTCTTGTCTCTATTTACAAATGTTGTCCCAGAAGCATAAGGTTAAAACAGTGGTCACCCCATCCACCTCTGACTTGGACTTATGGACATAGAAGTTCCTTTCCTGCCAATTTCTATGAACAACTGCATCTAAAAGCTCATATGATGGCTTTGCTGGCAAAATGCTGCTTTTCATTTCCCTTCTTTTGTTATATTTTTGTCCCTGCACAAAATAATTAATACTTTCTGTTCTGCTTTCTCTTACCTTCCAGTCATCTTTATTTCATTTCTGACATTGAAAATTTGTTTTGGAATAGAAAGGCCTTTCTCTTAGCTCTTTCCAACAACCCTATGCGTAACGTTTTATGAATGACTGTGACTTTAACAGAGTATTCGTGTGTGCAATTTTGCAGTGGTAAGGTTTTCAATAAAATTCCTCTTACCGCAGAAGCTTAGTTAAGTAAAAAATTGACTTTTTTTCCAGTACTGCTTGGGGTTACTTTTATGTGTTGTTAAGCACATCTAATTAAAATTGGCACAATAATTTTGCCATAAAAGGGGAGACAATACCAGCTAAGTAATCCTTGCCTAAGATCTCAAAATACAGAGAATGTTGTTTCTTGTGGTTGTACTGTAATTTATTTTAACAGAAAACAACTTATTCCATGAAATCTTTTGGATGTTCTTAACCTGTAAGGTTTATTTCCTTGCTCCTGAATACAAATATTTGCTACATCAATTATTTGCTTGAGCAAGAAGCAGGGTTTAATGTGCCTGGCTGCAGAGGCAGCCCAGGGGGCAATGAACAGTTCCAGGCAAAACACAGGGCAAGAGCTGGTCACTGGGGGCTTGGCAGGGCTCCGAAATAGCACAGGTGCAGGAGACTTTCAGGGGCCAAGGTCTGAAGTAATGTAAAGATTGCTGCCAGACATTATTTACATCCTTGAAGGAGTAAGAAGTACAGAGATCTGGGTAACCAACAGACAAAAAGCCTCCAAGAAGTCAGTTAAAAACTGGTTAAGATGTAAAGCATTGTGATAAAGCATTGTGTTTAGTTTATAATGTCTAGGACAATATTATCTTACTAAAACTTGCTAAAATGTGCTGTATCAATTTCACCCTAGTAGAGAAGCTGGGTACATGCCGAAAAAAGAGGGAGAGTTTTGTAGGAGAAAGTTTTATTTGCCACAGTGTTCCTTTTCCTTCCTGTTTCTTCCAAAAATGTGTGCATTACAGTATGTGCTGTATTTTTGCTTAATCAGTAAGGTACCAGTCACTGCAAGTTACACATCATCACACACACATTCTTATCATCTCTCAAGGCGTGTTTGTAGATAATGTGTAATGTAAATGTGAGTGAAATCTCCATCATTACCAGTACCAGCTCCACGTACCAGTAATTGTTATCTACGAAAATTATTTATTAACAGAACAAGGGAGGGGAAAGGCTGAGTGCAGTTTCAAACTAGGATTTCCACTGCTGAACCTTTGTTACATGACTCACAAACTGAGCGGTCCGAATGTGTATCTAAGGGTGTGTTTTGTTGCCTCAGCTATGAGGTTGTTCAGGACTATTTTAATTTCTCTCTCTCTGGTCTCTGTTACCAGTTTACTCTGTAGAACTGCTCATGTTTAGCCGCTGTCCTCCTTGATTTCTCTTGCCCCAAGCAGCCCACATTATTCTTCCTTCCCCTGGTGTCCCTGGCATTTTCTTCATCATTGATTCTCTGCCTTGTTTCTGTTTTCCTGTTCTCTTCCCCACTCCGGATGCTGGAGCAGAGCATCTGGCTTGGAGCAGCATCAGGGCTGCAAACACCAGCGTGGAGCGCTGCGGTATGCCAGCAGTCAGGGTCGCTCTTGCTTGGTCGTGCCCCAAAAGTGTTTCCATAACCACAGCTGGTGCCAGACTAGTTATGCCAGTTTGGTGAAAGGAGAGGATTCCTCCGTGCACAGAGGACACCCTGTTTGCTATTTAACTACCTTAAAGTTTTCTCACGAATGCTGCAATAGCACCCAAACAAGCCTAATGTGGTTAAGTATTCAGCCCAATGATCTCACATCCTCCGCAGCAGTTGAAGACTCATAAACACATTTTATGTCTGTGTTGGTATGTTGTCATAATTTGGGAGACACATTGCCTGGGAACACAATAGTTGGATGTGAAAGTCTAGTTAGAAGCTGAGAGATCTCAGCCAGATGTTACATTCCAGTAATCAAAATTAAGTTATTGCAGGAACAAATAGAAAGTAGTGAAAGGTTAGATTTATATAGCTCTTGTTGTTTCTTTTTCTTAAAAACGTAATTTATTTTTGTCTTCAAAAGCAGGGACTAGGAGAAGACAATGATGTCTAACGTGGCAGGAGAAGAAGACATCCAAGGGATTGTAGAGTCAGTAGAGCTGGTTGGGGAAGAAATTTCATATAAAACATTAAATTATAAAGCATATCTGATTAGAGCTATACATGCATAAAGTATGACCTACCAGAGCTCCAAGAAAAGGAGATAAGCAGACTGTAGAATCAACTGGTGCAGGAGTACACAGATGGATATAGAAGATATCGTAGAGAACAGGTTTCACAGAAAACTCAGAATTTGCAAATACCCACTGCACAAGACATTTTTAAGGTTGTTCTTCTAGATAAGTTGATCCAGGGAAGTATGTCTATAAGAAGAAAGGTAAAGGAACAGACAGTCAACTGAAAGACACAGAAGTAATTAAGGGATGAGTTTTCTGTGCTGTGACATGAAAAACAGGAAGGAAGAGAAGGTAGAAAGAAGTAATTGGGAGGAAAATAGCCAGAATCAAAAAAGACAGGAGGAAGAATAGAGTTATCGGGCAACCAGTCTGGGGAAGAAGAGAAAAAGATATATACATAAGAGCATGGAGAAAAAGAGTAGGCAGGATAATAAGCAGCATGAGGAGAGAAGTTCAAATCCAGCATCTGGAAGACACCAGACTATATATCTGGGACTTGTTTAGGAAGGCCTGTTGTTTTGAACAGGTCTACAGTAGTGAAATATTTGCTGCCTGTCTGAAAAAAGAGTGTGAGTGGAGGACTCGGTGGGGTCAAATAATGTTGGTGGGAGTAAAGGAGATCCACCTGCCTCTCTGAAGAATAAGATCCTTGCTGGGACAGATTGAAAGTCAGTTTGCTGGGCAGAGGTAAATACTTAATGGTGGAAACTCAGGGATCTTTTGTTTCTGTCACACATTCTATGACCAGTTTAAAGCAACATGCATAAACACTTAGGGTAGCTGAATCCCACAACTGATCCATGGGTAGCTCATTGTTGTAGAGAGTAACCTAATACAGAACTAGCCTTATTTTCCTAATAGCCATCTTGATTATGCTTTCTTATCTCCACAGGGGCCTAGCTTCAAGAGGAGTGGATTATGTTTGCACACCCTATCTTCATACCCTCCCTGTGCACTGATGGTGGGGATTCTTCCCCCCATTCAAGGCTGGGATTTGCTTAGACACTAGGTCTTCTAATTCTCAGAAAAGTACTTTAGCTAGTATGTAGAAAATCAACATCACTGACCGTGTCCTGAAAGAAGTGAAATATGCTTGGTAAGACAACCACTTCTGTAGACAATGGAAATGCAATAGCTCTTCTCTATCCTCTCTCTGTAAAGCATGTGACAGGATTCCACATAGGGTGTTATCACTTAAACCAGTGAAGATGGAGATTGATGAAAGTGGTCTGTGGTGGGCAAAAAGCTGCTTAAAATAGAGATGTTATCGGGTAGTGGTGTAGAGGAGCAGAACAGGAGCACCAACGGAGACTTGGGACCGTATGTGTTTAATATTTTCGCTTGCAGCAGGAAAAAATAGGGACCACTGATGGGACAGCACTGGTGACACAAAGGTTTGAGAGATGATCAAGATATGAATGATCAAGATGTAGAGAAAAACTGAATGGCCTGAGGACTGGGGAATTAGAGTGGGATAGATTTCTGCAAAGCAAAATGTCATGTATTTAGCTTGGACAGAGATAAGAAAAAAAGCTTCTGTTATAAACTAGAAACTAGTCAGTTAAAATCAACTGGGAACTTGGGCATATTATTTACCAGGATAAGTATGCACTACCAGTGTGATACAGCCAAGAAAGACAAATACGGACAGGAGGGCAATTACCTGTAGAAAGAAGAATGGCTATTTTTCAAAAATCATCTGGAACTCTGTATCTTACATGGGGCTCCAATATTCAGGAAAGGTGAACTCAAACAGGCATACAGAAACATTGTGAAGTTCAGTGGGGGAATGGCAAGCATCTTGTCTGGAGAAAAATGGTATATTTTTAGTAAAGCAGTCTTTTGTTTCATAAAGATATTACAGAAAGAAAATAACTGTTTAAGCTAAAAGACAGGGTTGTCAGAAAAGACAGAAATAAACTGCATAAATGTAAACTGCCCATGTGCAAATGCAAACTGGAAATTTGAAGAACTTTTCTAACCAGTATGGCAATGGGAGCAGAGGAAGTAAAAACCCAAACCACTAAAATGGAAGTTGATGAAAAAAGGATATAATATGATGTCTGCAACAACAAGAGACTGGTTTCTGTGACTCAGGAGGACTCCCTGAACTCAAGGGCCAGTTTCTTAAATTAGATATATTTTTATAGTTCAGCATAATCAGCATACCTATGGCAGTGAATTACTGTCTATCTAAATGAGGCTGGATTCATGTGTCCAGGTGAGGAGAGAGCACTATGATCATCAATTCTGAATTCTTATGTAATGCAGCCTATAGAAACCCACTCACTCATTTTTGCTCCAGGCCCAAGCTTCCCTTTGATCTATAGCATATCTTTTCAGAAAGGTATCCAGATTTAATTTAAAATCTTAAAGTGAAGTAGAATCCACCACATTGAACAGCAACATCTATTGAAACTGCAGTGCAGATGGGGTTTGAGAGAATAGCTTTTGACCCNTTTTTTTTTTTTTTGCCATTGTTGACAGGCTCTATGAGGAAATACATCAGACGATCATTGTGGAAGATATTAAACTTCCTACATATATTCTGATCTGATGAATTCCTTTTCAATAGCCTCAGGAGGGGCTAGTGGCCTGTGGTATGTTCTTTCTGCTGTTGAGCCCAACTTTGAAATCAGTGAAGTGATTTCAATTTACACCAGGTGAGAATTTGGTCCTTTATGCATATGATTAACAGACTTTCTGAGATGACTAAATATTTCCTAAGTAATCCAACAGGTTGGAAAACAGCTATATGTCTTACCTCTGGGTAAAACCAGCAGATTTTGTCCTATGGTATACTGCTAGGGTAGTATCTATTTCCTTTAATATTAGCTTCCTAAATCTGGCACATAATCTGAGCTCATCCTTTAAATTCCATCTGTAGTCAGAAAAGAGAGATAAAAACTTGCCAACAATAAGCTACCTCACCTGTTTTATATACTTGGGATGGATCTCCTTCCGGTTAGAAAAATAAATCAAATTACAGACCTACCTTTCAGGTGGCTGAAATTAAGTGAAAGGAATCCTATATATCAATTCTGGAAAAGAAATATCCTCTTGATAGGAAATTCTAAGTAGCTCTCATGGAATAAATTTGGAGTAGCGCAGTGATAAGACTAGGTAAAACAAAATTTTAGTACTCATGCAAACACAGATCTGATTTCTGTGTGACGGGGAAAAAGGACAGGAGAGGAAACCATTCAGATCTGGGAATAAATTTGAGACTCCTTATAAAGAGCTATGAACCTTAAAAATCAAGTATGGAGATGAACTCAAGCATAGCTAGATAGTCATTAGATTCATGGTTATTCTTCTCTTGCGACATTTCTGTTTGGTTGTGGCATTTCATTGGCTCTCATTTCAGAGATCTCAGGCACCCTGAAGCACAGTCCCATGCAACCAGCAGTGTGCAGCCAGGAGGATGCTCCCATTATACATGACATCTTTTGACAACAAGCTTATTGCTTGCAGCACTGTGGTTGTGCCTTATTTCTAGTACGCGAAGACTCTTTAAAGTGCAGTGGTGCCAGACGTTGAACTAAATCTCTGACTAATTAAAATCCGTGCCCAAAGGACTCCTTTTATGCATAGGCAGCATACTGTTACATACACCTTTTATAAAGATAGCTTGAATATGTTTAATCTGTACTGTGGTATATGAGAAGAAAGACAGTGTGTCCAAACTCTGCTCTTAAGCTTCAGCAGTCAGCACAGCCATCTGGAGGTCAAGTATTTTTAGTGGTCTGACTTGGATTAGAGTATGAACCTCATGCGCATGAATCATCACAAGGATTAATGAAGTGTATAAAGTGTGTGTGCTTGCTAATCTCATCTATGGATATGACAAAGGAAGAAATATGTCATTTTGAGATGGTAAATGGTTTAACAAAGAGAAGACACAAAGCCTAACCATATGCTGATGAGGAGCCTACAGCTTATGTCTTTTATTATCTTAACAGCAACTGTGTTCAAAGGAGGCGTGACGGGAAAATGATCATGTTTCACTTTTAGTTGTGAAGTTTTCACTCTTCTTCCTTTTGGTATTCTTACCTCTGTTTTAAATGTTATCTATTACATAAAGTCCATTTTAAATTAAAACTAGAATTTCATCATTTGCATTGATTTTAATTCACACTTCCTGTAAGTTCTTGTGGCTCATGCCATGGACACAAACACAGTTGCTCAAGACTTGACTTTGGCTTAACCAAATACTTTCTCCGGGGAAAGTATTTGTCATAGCAACTCTGATAACAAAATAAGAATAAATTAATTTTGTCCTGAGTTGCTGCATCGGTTTTTTAACTAGAAGGTTAACAGGGGCCTCTGCCATTCTAGCTATCCACCCAGGGCAGATACTCTGAGGCACAGTAGTTCCATAAAGACTATCTTCCCTGGCCCTGCAGAGAAGATTTTCTAAGTTTCAGAGTCAGCTCTAAGAACAACTGTGTGCAGAGCTTTGGATTCTTTCATGGACAGAGCCGATCAGAGACTCTTCCTCAGAAGCTCATCCCTTCTGGTGTTGCACTGTTTGACACTGAATGAGTCAAGGGGATCAGTGAGCAAGTGAGGAAGCACTTTAGGGTCTCAGAAAGGCTGAGCTGGTCTCTCAGAACTTCTGCAGATACAAAAGACCCTGGTTTGTTCCAGTATGTCTTCCTTCTTTCTATCTCAGTAAAGGAGTGCTTTGATACTTCCTATAGCATTAAAGAAAAGAATCATTTTGCAACAGCCAAGAGTTATCTACTGCTGTGATATCCTAGCTGCATGTGCTTGTCTGTTCAGAAGGAGGTAATCCCAGCTGAAAAAAGGGAACTATTTTTACAGTAGTGGTTAACATTTGGAGCTTAGTGCTGGATGGTACCAAGATTCCTCTGAAAACAGCTCAACACTCTCGGCTCTGATTACAGTCTTGGGAGGCCAGCAGTCCCTCAGTATGGGCTTCTTAGCTCTTCTGGGGACTGGGCTCTTTACAGCATCTTTCTTCAATGGCTTCAGTAGGAAATTACTTTTTAGTACAAATGTGAATTGCACATGTGCAAGTTACAAATTTGGATCATTGCCAGTAGGTAAAGCCGCTAACTCTGCTATTTGGTAGTTACTATAAAGTTTTCAGTAATACTCTTCAGTTCTCTTCCTGTCCTTTCAGCTACAGAAAAAAAAAAATTGGAAAGAAAAGAGCTTTTTATATATATAGGGGATAAATGAATAGCACTTGCGGGACAAAGATGAGTGGGAATGAAAATATGAGTTTTTCTGCAAATGTTTATAGTCTGCAAATGATAGAATTTTCATATCCAAGCTTTGTCAAAAACAGCACTCAGGGGCAGAAATGAAAGGATTTTGTATGAGGGGATTAAACTAAAAAAGCAATGCAGCTCTCTGAAGCAGAAGAGACTCCAGTGTCCACAGAGCACTGCAGACCAGCAAAGTTTAATGTCAGTAGGATTGTGAAGGTCAGTGAGCAGATGAGGGTTGATGGAAACACCTCTCCAGACTGTAAAAAACTACACACATCTGGTAGAATAGTCCCAGAGGATCTCTGAGTCTCAGTGGGATGTGAAGCCTGTAGCTCACTTGTTGTGTAGCGTTATTTTGATAGCATTACTCTGTCTACAGCAACCATAGAAAAATAAAGAAGCTCCCATTCAACTTTCAAAGCACGGATGTTTTACCCAAAATGAGACTTAAGGAATTAATAATGCTGAAAGCTAACACTTGCTTACTTACATTTTTTTTTTAATTTTTGTATGTGTTTACTTACTTTGCCAAACAGAGGTATGCCTCAGTGAAAGTGGGGATTGAGTGTCATATTATCCTGGAATAGAGGAAATACACTTGTCAAAATAAAATATCAAATCTGCATTTTCAGAGCAAAATTTCATGACAGATGTTATGTACTTCCCATGTACTAATTCTAAACATAACTGGTGACCACATGGTCTGCCTGCCCATATTATGTAGAGTTTTCATGTAAGACATTAAGAATTATCGAAATGCCTTTAAGCATCTTTATAGTTATAGCACTTGCAGGACAAAGATGAGTGTATAGTATTGTTATAGCATATGTACAGTATCACTGTAGTTGCATAACTAAAGTCTATAAGACAACAAGAGAATAATGTAGTTCTTATTTTCTAACCTAAGTATCTGATTTTTGGATCACAAAATAGCTCTATACTTGTCTGGCACTCATATCATTTGGGACTATGACTCTTCCCATCCATGGCAGGAGGGAAAATTCAGGGAGGAAGTGTCACATTTTTCTGGCAGGTTTACTCCTTTTCCCTTGAAAAGATTAGGGCAGGGAGAAAGGTTAGATATATAACTTCTAATCTGTACTGACAGTGGCTTGCCTTATAAACAACTTCTGATTTACATGAACATAAACAAAATCAGAATCAAGTTCCTGGTGTTTAGACCTGAATATAAAATATGCATGTCCTTTTCCAGGAGAAACACTTATGGATAAGCTCCCCCACCCTGCTTGAAAAAAACTAAAGATACCCTAAAAATGCATTTGAAGCCTTTTGATTCTTCTTTGGCAAAGGCTGTTCTCTCTGTTTTTAAGGCATCTTTCTGCACAATGATCAATACTTTATCACACAGGTAGTTTCAAGATACACTGAAAATGCCAGTGGTCAAAAATACCACTTCTTATGATAGTGACAACTCCCATATTTGGGGCCCTGCCTGTATAATACAAACCTTCAAAAATCATATTCAGTATAGGTTCCTTAGCAAGCATTTTTTTAACAAAGTTAGGTTTGATAGTATACTTACAGGCTAGATAATGAAACCCTTGCTGACACTGATTAGCAAGTTAATGCTAAATGACAAACTCATTTTGAAACCAACAAAATATTTAAAACCCAGTGATATTTAGCTTAAATTAATTCTGACCAGGCCCTGGGAAATAGGAAATCCCTGACATGAGCCTTACATAAAAGAACAGCTTAGTTCATGAAGTATATAAACGAGCAAAAAGGATGTAAAACAGCCAAGAAAGCTAGCAGTGAATGAAAATGTCTGGGTGGGAGGGAGGAGGTGAAAAGAGAAATGTGTGGGTTAGGTATGTGAGTTTTTTGTACTTATGGTCTTCTCTTTTTTTAATACGAGCCAAATATCAATGAAAGCTTAAAAATATGAATTTCAGAGAGTTTTCAGATGAAAGGCTTAGAAGAAAACTGGCGGCATAAAGGAAGAGGAGGCTGCATCCTTTGGGAGTAGAGCGGATCAGAGGCAGACCTGCTGCACGAGGTTTGTTTTCTGGTAGGGGAAGTGAGAGTGTTCAAGATCCTAGACCCTGCTAAAGCAGGAACATATGAGTGATGCTGGCACCAGGCCACAGAGCGCCTGGATAGGAGTCCAGCACTGGAGCTGGCTGGGGATTTTCTGATGAAACTGTTTTGTCAGAACAGAAACGTTTGTGGAGACGTATCCCCATTTAAACTCCCTGTCCCTGCTGGGGACAACATTTCCAACGCTAACATGAAAAGTCTGGTCAGAGGGAGGGAGTGAGGCAACCTTGACCAGTGCCACGACTGCCAACACACTCACCTGGGCCACAGAAGTCCTGGTCCAGAGAGCATCTTCTGGGGCAAGGGGTATTTTATCTCCACACTGCCTTTCGGCAGGCCACATGCAGAAGGCAGAGCATCAGGTTAACCCAGCTATACATTTCCCAGCCTGGAGCTGTGACTGGCATAGACCACAGCAGGATTTGCTTGCTCCTGAGTGTATAGACATGGGTTGGACATCTAGGTTTGTTCTGATGGTCAGGCCACTGCCTCTTGTGAGATGCGTTGCTCACCAACTCATGTGTTGGGCTGTATCTTTTATATAAACAGTTTGCATTTGTATTGGCTGGAGTGCAGAGGAACGTAGTCATCATGAACGAAGAGGTTATGTTCTTAGTGACTACGAACACTAACTACTTAAAAGTGAAAAGAAAAGCTCTAATAGGTGAGAAACCAGTTCCCGCTATGCCACTAACAGGAGCCCAGTTGACTCAGAGATCCTTGGAAACCGAGAAGCTCCAGATTCTGTTCTGAGCAACAACTTTGTTTATCCTCACAGCAGTTCAGGGTGCAGTAGGAGGAGGAGAAGAGGGGAAAAGGCAGCAGCAGTATTTGGCACCGAAGGACCACAGAGGACTGCTTTCTAGGTGGGTTCTAGCTTGCTCTAAACTGGAACGGGGGGAGCTGGGGGTAGTGCATTGCTGAGCTGCAGTGGGTCAGCACCTCTGAGAGACTGGGCTTGCTGCTTACCGTACCATGGTGATCTGGCTTTGGATCAGGTCAAGGCAGAGCCATCTCAGGGCAAAAACTGTGCAGATGTGCCCCACCAAGGCCAGGTCCTCATTTCCTTCTTCACAGTTTTTACATCACTCTAACACAGTAAAGAGGTCCTAAAAGGAAAAGAAACTTGTTCTTCCTTCAGAGCACTCTAACAGCAGAAAGGGTCTGCTGTGCAGCAAAGATGCTCTCTTGCTGGGGAGGCTCTTGGGTGGGATTCATCTCATATTCCTTCAGTTTTCTGGGCTCATTTTTTTGGTCAGTGGAAAGAAATAGGCAGTTTAAGGGCACAGTTCACCTGGCCTGTTTTCATGTCTATTTTAGGATAACATAAATAATTCCTTGGCAGTTACTAGTCATCTGCAGAAGCTGTGAAGGCACCCTAGACAGCTGACTCAACCAGATATTTACATGCCTAACACTGGTTGAAAATATTCTCATACCTTTTCCTTTATCATGTGGTCAGCTACAGGATTAGTCTAGGACTCAACCATAGTTATCTAGCCCATCAGAGACAAATTTGCAAAAAATACATCTGCTGATAGTTTTGTCCATCACAAGTCAGCTAGCGAAAATCATGAGAATGGTGCAAGATTCACATGATCAAACACAATACTATTATCTTGTTTCTTCTAATTTTTCTTCAGTCTTTGGACTTTCAGGCATATTTCTGTCAGACTTTCCACCCTTACTCTTCATCTCAAGGCTGTTTTAAAATGAGGGCCAGGAATCTCCTAATTGTTTGACTCTGTAAGCCGAGTATAAACTCACTGTCCAAGTCAGGTCTACAGATATTCCAACTTAAAATAATTCTCTATAAATACGATCTGTTAAGGCACTGTAGTATTTTGCTAAGAGTCAGACATAGGACTATACCTCAGTTTTATAACTGAGGTATTACTGGCTGTTATTGTATGGCAGTAAGATCTCTTTGTTATAGCTGAACTCAAGACGTGAGGTGTAGCAGACTGATTGCAGTCTCAGTCAGACCCGGTTTGCAAATGCCTCCAAGGACAAAAACAGAAGCTCCAATTTCCCGTTGTTTTGAAGGTGTTTGCCCTACCGTTTGGGCTGCAAAAGTCTTCTTTAGGCAATGTTTCCCAGTTAGAAATACTGTCAAGACTCCTAACGCGCAGCACTGTTTCACTTGCTGTGGGTGAACAACTCATTGTGAAGGAACAGAAAGGAACTTTGCATCTCAGGGCAGCAGATGAGGTTGCAAGAGATAAGTTTTCCCTTCTGCTGAAAGACGAATGCTGCAACAGCCTGAGATCAGCTTCTGCGCAGTCTACATAGACTGTCCCTACTGATTGAGTAGATCCAGAGATCAACTAATCTATTTCAGGCTGCAAGCTCCATGCTGAGAACAGTTCTCAGCCACCTTCTCTGCTCTATCCTATCACCACAATGAATGGGAATTCCAGCAGCAAACAAACTTTTATCATCCACTGTCCACATCCCACTGTTCAAAGAGCTTGCTGCTATCATGTACAAACTGGTTTTTGAAGTCTGGACCTTAAGGGATAACTGGCTACACAGTGAATCACCTGATAACGAGCGTTGGTCACCTAGGCTGGTCATGGAGGGGCACCTCCCAGAGGAAGTGGAGGCTGTAAGAAAGGAAGAAAAAGGTAGTTTTTTAGGCTGGAGAGAAGGAGGAAAGACACACAGCAGAATGGGATGCTCACATCTGCACATGCTCTTGCCTATTATTTTTGAGAAGTAAACGCACTTTTTGTATAAACCCATAGAGCTGTAAGGGTGGTATTGCAGGAAAAGAAATGTGTAAAAGAGAGCCTGAGAGGTGCGTGAGGCCGGGGGAAGCTGCTCTTGGGATGCCATGCCCAGGAAGCATGGCCCAAAGTGAGGAAGGGCTCGGAGGCGAAGGAAGATGAAAGCATTATAAAACCAACTGTAGCTGCTTGGGAAGCATCAAAGGGGAGGTGTTTTACTCTGGGTCCGTGACAGGTATACTGGCATTTTTTTTTTTCCACCAGAACATCCCTGTCCCTACCTGGTCTCTTGCATGACACAACGGGCAAAGTCTGCCCGTTGTCACAGCTCCCCGCGGTGGCCAGAGCTCCCACCCCGCGCCGCGCCCAGTCTGCGTGCCGATAATCCCGAGAGGAGGGGCTGTAAGGGACCGGGAGTTCACAACTGCTCTGCCCTCGAGCGGTTAGTGGCACGGGCTTTGTTGTTGGGAGGGCACAGCGGATGGTCACAACGGTTAGTGGAACGCAGTTTTGCATATGCAAAGAGTGGTGAAGATTTACAGGCAGCATTTCTCCTGCTTTTGCTGTTGTTCATCAGTCTCTGCAGCTGCCTGCATGACCTTGCAGAGCAGGCAACTCATCCTGGAAGTACAACTGCAGCTGTGAGACGTGCCACAGTTGTGGCATCCCCCTTCTTCCCTTCTTCTCCAAGACATGTAGAAAAGCACCATGCAGGCAAGAAATAAGAAATAGTCACTCGTACAGAATGTCAAACTTGAAAACTTGTCACTTGATGGAAACTGGTTGTATGCCTTTAATCTTAGATGACATTTTTACTTCAAATACCATTAAATATAGATAGAAAACATGTAGGAATTGTGGTAATTTCAGATACTAGGTTTCTATTCGGCAGCCACACTGGGAACACACTAAGAAATATATTTAATTTAGATATTATTTCTTATTTGCCATCTTAAAAAAGGAGCAACTATCAGGTCCTAAGAAGGGCTATTTTTGCTTTTTCCGAAGAGCAGTAAAAATGTAAAATGTAGACATTTTCTTCATGGCTTAGGAGGAACGGTGATCTTACCAGAACTTGCTTGTGGTTAACGTTCAGTATGCATAATTTAAAAAAAAAAAAATTATGCTAGCAGTTCTGGGAAATTGCTTCAGCATCTACAGCCATAAATATAAAGTTGTAATGAAAGCACGTTTCAGACCTAAATCATGCCTATCCTTAGCTGTTTAAATTTCCTAGACTGAGCCAGACCCTCTGCTGTGCTGGTCTCGCACCTCCTGGCGGAGGCTGGGGAGAGGCTCCAGCGGCAACATGGAGGTCCCTGCCCTGGGCAGCCTGGGTCCTCCAGCACCGCGCTGGGGGCCTCTCGGTGGTGTTGCTGGTGCCAGCACCTGCCCTGCCCAAAATCCAGGAGTGCTGTGAAGCGATGCAGGGAGGCAGACAGGGAGTGGGCCGCTTGCAGACGTGGGGTCTTTGCAGACCGGCTTTTTATGAAGGGTCAATCTGTGAATGTCCGTGCTTGCCTCCTATAGCATTGCAACCCTTGCACCCTTTAGCTTCAAGATCTCTTACTGAACACCTGGGATAAACGTTTCACAGAAAACAACACCACAGCTCAAGACTTCTTCAATGATCATCTACTGTGCATGACAATTTACAACTGTGTAGTTTTGGGTACAAAATGCTGCTTCTGAACTCCGCTTACAGAAGTCTTGGTTTACTACAATTGCTTGGTGTGACTGAAGACTTATCTGTTCAAGCCCTGTGTCATCTGTGATTCTCTTATTACCTTTCATGGCCCTTTGCATACAATTTTATATGGCCCCTTAAACTTCTCTCATGATTCATCTGTAGCTATGGCATCTCTCCATAAAGACACCCACGTTTCTCAACTTACTTATTTGTTGAGTGCTTTAGATCTAAACCATACCACACAGTTGTTTCTCCCAATCCTTACAAAATCTGTATTTCATGAGTGCAATTATTTTTAGGAACATTCTCAAATTCAGAGTGGATGTGGATATTGTGAAATAAACTAGTCAGACAGCCGATCTCTTAGGGTTAGAAAAAAAGAGTACTACTCCAGAAAGGAGCCCAGAAAGTTGAAGGAAGGTATAGAGACACTTTTAAAAGTGGAAATCGTTGCGTCTGTTTAAACAGATTTAGAGAAAGCGACTGGAGGGATTCCAACATCACACCTTCACTAAAAGCTGGGTTAGAGAGCAGCCAGAGGAAGCAGCTCTTAGTGTAGATTCTTTTTTTGTGGATCCTAAACAATGCAGGCTCTAAGTCACATCTTTTTGTCACCATCTACAGGTGTGTTATACGCTAACACTTTCCTTTATTTTTTTTTCAAATACAGACAGCAGAATTGAAGAATGTGAACCAACAGTAAAAGGCTAAAAACTGGGCTTGGGCCAAGGGGCTTCATAAATCAGTTCAGCCCAGCACGTCCTTAATCTCTCTCATTTAAATCCTTTGTGCTCACCTGCAAAATAAAGCTTCTTTTTATGATGAAGCCAGGGGAACCTGTGTCTGACCCTCATCCCTCCAAGGACTAGTATATCGGGCTTCTCCAGAAAACAGGCTGATAGAAAAGACAGAGTAATGATACCTTTATATTCCCCTCACAATTTCTAGTTTGAGGAGCACAAAAGAAAACAAACAAGACATAAAACAAAACTAATGAAACAGGTTTATTGCCTTGCCTTCTGGGACAAATCGAGCTCCTGTTGCCAAGAGCCATCCTAAATCTCACACCAGAACTCTGATTGCTGTGCTGGGGTTCACAACACTTTTGGAAACCTGCACAGCAGGATGTTTTGTGCACCACAGTGCTCAGGTTCCTGCAGTCCTGATTTGGTGAGGAAGAGGAAAAGTAGACAGCAAGAGGGAGAAAATGGCTGCAGATTCCTTACCCTTCTTCTGCAGGGCTAAAACAAACTTTTTCTTTTTTTTTTTTTTTTTCTGGCCAAATGTCTGGAGTGGGACTGCAAACATCTCTGAATGAATTTTGGCAAAGATCTGTGGACAATGAAAGAGTAACTTAAAAAGCATTAAGAAATGCAATCGTGTCCATGTCATAAAGGAAGCACATCTGTAAAACTTCCCTTTCCGTTGAAACTATTGCTTTTGCTGCACCATCTATTTACTTTCAGGGTGTAGGACAAGACTAACAGGACCATTAAAAAGTATAACTCATAAAGACGCAATGAGAGTCTGGAGACTCAGTGATAACACCTGGTAGTGCTTCCCTATAGTGCTCTGGTTAATGTTTACCTGTGGTAAACTGTTTAAATAACTGTAGATGCCTTGGTCAAAATTTTTGCTTTTAGCAGCAGAGCACAGTGTATTTGATGCGGTCTGAGAGGTTTCCTGAGGAAACAGGAACAGTCTTTATATTGAGGTCAAACTCTTAAGAAAGGTTCTTCCTCAGTTCTCATTTTTTTTTGTCTCAGCTTCTTGAAAATGGCGGGTGTAAGCAGCTGCATGAAGTACTCCATGTTCATCTTCAACTTCTTATTTTGGGTAAGTTGGTGTTTAAATTGTTATTAGTGATGCATGAAATGTGTTTAACATTATCCGAAGGCTGTAGTTGAAGAAATTGTAAAGAAAATAGAGCATAAATGGAACCAGAGTATGGTTCTAAATCAGGGAGAGGAGAATGTTTAATTTTTGCCCTTCCTTTGTCTTTTTCTTACAAAAAAGCTTTCCCTCCACATTGAAAAGTAGAACAGCTGGGACTCTGTCTCCCTGCTTGCAATGTGTCCCTCATTTCAAGGGACATCACTCATTTCAGTCAGAAGATAACAGATGCTCCATTATCTTAACATGCATTATTCTCTTGTGTTTTTTTTTTTCTTTCTTTTTTGTCTGCTGTTATGCATCCAAACTGCGTAATCCTGAAAGTATAGTTGCAACAGAAGATAGGGAAATGCACTTGTATTTTTAGCCTCCTAATTGATAAATCATTTTCATATCCTTCTTTGTGGTTTTTTGCTTTATGCTCAGTGTCATAATTAGTTTCTGATGGTGGACAGTAAATTTTTGGAAAATGGTATGATCTGGCCGTACTGCTGAGAGCTGTACTGAAACCATCGGCTTTCTCCAGCATACAGAGAAGGTGGTTCCTGCCCTGTGCCCAGCACAGGACAGCAGGCAGCTTTCTGAGGGTAGTTTGAACCGTATTGGCCTGTTTGTCACATCTCAGCTAGTTTGCAAGAGTTTCAGGTCCTGCAAGCTCTGGAAAGGTTTGAGTTAAAGATTTCTGTCTTGGTTCAACCTCACCATCAGCTTTCCCACCAGAGTTTTGCCAAGTTCGCCAGAGGTTCACGGAAACCAGAAGTGGAACTACTAGCCACAGTATGGCCGTTGCCTCAAGGGACGTTTTCTGAGTAAAAAGGTGGTACAATTCAGAAAGGACCATAAACAGTAGCCTTAGAAATTTTGTGGCTAGCCAAAATGAGAAGAATTAACAAAATTCTTTCATCACTGGTGGACCTCACAAAGAAATTCCTAACAGGCCAGTAACTGTTTAGACTGGCCCCCACTTTTCTTCCTCCCCCTCTACCAAAGCAGATTGCAGAATGTTTGGCATCTGTGATGAAGTTTTTCTGCAATGGTGCTTAAAAAGGTCCATAAGTACATGGCTTAGGATTGCTGCCCCTCAGGAAGTTTTTCCTGTTCACACTCACCTATATTTACTGTAAGCTATACCATAGGCAAATGCAACAGTCTGGCAGAAGAAAATCCCTAGGCTGCTTCTGGAGTGAACATGTGAATAATGCCCCAAGCCTAAGCCTCCAGGGACAGCATGAGTTTCTGAGGAGAAGACCCAGGATGTGATCCTGGAGGAGTCCTGAGAGTTCAGGAAACAAGCGGGCATGGAACAAACTTCCCAGGCCTGTGTTTATGCCAAAGACAGGAAAATCTGCACTCTGTTCTAGGGAAGAAAATGCTGAGAGCATTTGCTGTGCATGTGGCAGCGTGGGTGGGACAGAGGACAACACAAATGCAGCTATCTTGACTTATTTTAAAGGAAGGGGTTTAGCACTACCAAGATAGGGAAGAACAGGTGTGGTGCAAACGGGAATACGTGCAGGTGGAGTACAACGAAACTGAATTCTTTGAATCACACTCCCATCTCTAATCCCTGGAAATCATTAAATTGCTGTGGTAAAGGACAGGGAACAGTGACGTCTCCACAGCCTCTGCTCCCACAGCTGCTCTCCCTGGTGCACAAGGCAGTTGGGCAGGTGGAAAATTAAACTGATAGTGGGAAATGAAGGTGACTTTAACCTTAACTAGATAACAGCAATGGCTGCATGTTTATCTGGAGTCCCTTTGTTTTAATTCCTTCACAATCTCTCTGGGAGTGTCCCCTGCTAGGGGGCTCAGGAACTGGCTTTCCAGCCTTCCTGTGTCTTTTCCTCAGCAGCTCTAACAGCATACCCTTGAGTGTCTAAGCCCTGGAATAGGCTAAGCCAGATCTGCAAAGTGGCTTTGACTTTGCTCTCCTTGGCCCAACGTGTTGTGTGCCATGTGTCCCTGGGAATCCACAGCCCCAGCACTGGGCTCTGGAGCACCCACAAAGTTTTGCATCTTTCCAGTCCAGTGAAAGAAAGCTGTGCTGGGTGCCTATCTGGAGCTTCTAATAGTCCTAAATTTAATCCTGGTGCATTAAACCTAACAGTTAGGTTAGATTTTTCTTCTCTCCTTTCTTCAGCATTTGCAGGCTGTCCAGTCCCACCTGCCACCCTCATTCTGTCAGCTTCTGCTACTCCACATCATGCACAACTGACAAGTTCCCATTTTTTGCACCAAATGTGCAAAATGTGATCACTACTTTGAGGCAACCTCATTGGTAACTAGGGAATCTTTGATCACTGGTTGATACCAGACTTGCAGACCTATCTACAACCGAAGCGGCTCCTTCCCTATACCTTACGTCAGAAAAGAAACTGAACATACAGTAGCCCTCCAATTTTGGGAAAAGGGGTGAGGATCCTTTATAATAAAAGATTCTCTTTTTATTCCACCAAAAAATACTGTCTCTCTAAAAATGAAACAGTTTCCTGAAATGAAAGCCTCCTTAGTGGAAACTTTATTTTAAGAAAAACTAATAATTAGAAGGGAGTATTGCAACAAACACAAAGTGTTCTATTTTGGCCCCTTGGGAACAGAACCTTTTGATTTGTAATTTCAATATTTTTCTTTGTGTATTCTTGTACTCTTTGTATACGATGAAAATAAACAGAAACAAAACATTAAGATTTTACTGAAATGGAGCATTATTATGAGTTTAAAGCAACTCTATTTTTTATAATTAAATTATATACACCATACTGGAAACTTTAATTTAAAAATTATATATATATTTTTTTTGAATGGAGGAAATAAATATTGTAACATTCCCATTTGATTGGTGAGTTCCTGTACAATCAGCTTTATTTACTTCTACTACTGTGCTGTATTTTTACGGGAGGTCCTATACAATGAATAAGGCAGTGGTCCAAATTCTGTTTGGATTTGCAGCAATAGCTGCTTCAGTGGAAATTTTCACATTAGCAAGCCTACATTGTCTGATGTATAGCCACATGGTTCACATAGTACTGCTGAACAAGACCTAAATACAATTTCTAGGAAGATTCAGTGGGATTCAGATGATTTCACTGGGGAGTTCTAGTTAAATTTGATAACATGATATAGCTGTCATCAATTGTACAACTTTCTTTTTCATGTGTAAAACGTACTTATAGGAGCTTTACTTAGAGCAGAAAAATGTGTGGTACTCATGTTTGAGGGCTGGCTGTATTCCACATTAAATAATCTGCTAAAGTCGTTATGGTCTTTGATGATGAATATTATACGAAACCTTTTGGGGGGAAAGTATTTTTTGAGAAAAAATTGTCTTAAAAGTATAAAAATAGCTCTTTTAATTTTAAAAGGTTAGGAATAGTCCCAGTTTACATGGGAAGCACATAACCACATTTTAGAGCCATTTCTGACTTGAGTATTAAAGACACACAGGAAGATAATTCTGAATCTGACTAGGCTCTGGTTCTCCCTTTCCTACCAGTCCTCTCGGGTGGCTCATACAATTACATAGGATAAGCCTCTAAAATTACCTGTCTCCCAGACCTGGTAATAAAGAGAAATTCTGTGTGAGAATCATCACAGACAAGGTAAGGAACACAGTGGCTGGCACAGAGTGGAACTGTACCTCAAAGATCAATGAAACTGGAGCGCAACTGGTGTTAGGGAATATGTCCGAACCTGGGATTCATCTGCCCTGACTTCAACATCTTAAAGCAAATCATTTTGGCTTCTTTTATAGCCAAGGAACAACTCATCCGAGGATATGTGTCCATGACAGATCAGAGGAGCTAGACTTAGATGTCTAACTTTCATGTGTACAAGATGGAGTAAGGTTGTCTTCTATAAAAATATAACAGAGATAATAACTACTCCAATGTGCACTTTACAGGAGGAATATTCTAAGAGTTGGAGATGGCCAGACATTGTTGCAATATAGAAAGCAGAAGACTTTGTTTAGAACTTTTCCTGATAGTTTTACCATAAAGAATATTTCTAAAGATATATGTCCTGAATAACTCTAGAAATAGCAGTTGTATCAACACCCCTTATCAAATCTCTTGCTTCCATTGTACAGGAAACAATGTTCTTAACAGTCATGTTATATACACACTACAGCAATTTACAGTCGTCTCTCATCTGACAGAATTTCTGTGTGCTTCCCAACCACATGTATAAATCATCAAGGAAATGATGATTCCTCTGGGGTAAAAGCATCAGGGATTTGGTGCATAACTAAAGGTTTAACTATCCTTATGAAGTTTCCTGGATATGAATCAATATTCTATGCTCTAGCAATTCATGTTTCTTCCATTTTGCCAAAGAAATGATTTCAGAATTTTGGCCAGCAGCTGGTGCAATTTGGATGCTGACCTTTAATCTAAAAGTGCTGATCTTTCTAAATATTCTTTACTTTCTCCCACAGGTGTGTGGTTCCATTATTTTAGGAGTCTCTATATGGATATATCTTAGCAAAGATGCTCAGCAGGTAAATGGATGCAATCATACCAGACCCATGTAAAACGTGGAAGCTACTACATAGAATTTCATTTCCCTACTTCATTTCTGCAAATGTGTTCTGCTTTCGTTGAAGTGGTCTGTGTGGGTAAAGATGAATGTATTTTGTGATGTTTAAGATTAAACAAAATGGTGCAGGTAGATAAAGTGATTGATGTAAGCACAGACATGTGACGACAAGAAGTGTCTTCTAATGTTACCAATCGAAGTTCTTGCAGAGGCACAGTGATTTTTGTTGAAAAACATTGGTCTCTTTTTCCTCTAATAAAAACTAATGATGGTTTTGTTACTGATTTCAGTGTTAGAGAGAATAATGAGGAGCCATGAGCCTTAGTCTTTTCAGTGTCCTTCCCCATTAGAATAGTATAGTCATATATGTTTCTAGGGTTACTTCTACATGTTTTTAGGGAATATTTTTACCTTTCTCACTATCTTCAATAACATAATACTTATTTTCTCAGTAACTGTAACTTTGAAAGGGAGCAAGAATTTTTCTTTTCTATTTTTCAGTAGCTTTCTAAAAATGCCTTGCCCTTTTTCACTCATATTTATATAGAAATAGTTTGAAAGAACATCAAATCTCTGCTCAGGGTTTAAATGTACTAATAGCCTTCCTGGAGGGGAGAAGAAAAATCCCTGAGTTCCCCTCCGGGATTTTATCTGGGTTATTAAATTACTTCAGATTTTATGACTTTCCTTTTCTGCAAAGCTACAGAAAATACAATCTCAAGGAGCCCTTGATCTTGCAGAAATGCACCAGAGGCTGGTCCTGTTGGTGCAAAGGCTCTTTGGTCTTGTGGGCCCTGCCAGCCTTTTGCCAACTGTGCTCCCAGTGGCACCGGCATCTTAATTATAGCATGTTTTCCATCACCCTTGAGTGAAACAGATTCCAGTTTCTCTAGAAGGTCCTGTGCAATCTTCGTATGTTGATGCTTTGTTATAGTAACAGGAAGAACAATCTGACTCTGAGGTTTAAGCAGTGTATTTCTTTTTGTGCATTTGGACCACATAAATGTAAATGAATTTGAAAATTTGATTTGCATACTTTAATTTCCCAAAAGGTTTTCTGGCTGAAGAAGTGAAAAAATTATCAAGTGTTACTTAGAAGCATTTTTTTTTTCCAGCTTTCAGATTGATCCTTTAGGTTAGATTACATTGTAAAACTTCTGATCACTCCTCTGCTACTCTACCACAGTCCATCAGTAAAGAACGATACTTTTTAATTCAGTATATCTGGAACGAAAAAGATGTTGAAAATAACAAGATAGCTTTATATATTTCTTCAATTTGGCTGATGATGCTGTTGCCCTTGTCCAGTCCCAGATGTCTAATGTCTGGCAGAGGATGAATGTAAGAGAACTCAGTTCACAATGACAGTGTGACATGGAGTAAATTAGGTCATTGTGGAGAGTTCTGCCATGTCCTGCTGTGGAAGAGGAAGAATGACAAGTTCACTCTTCAATCAACATTTTACAGAAGCTAAAGTTGCCATGCTTGCTAGATGACCATCTTTAGTATGATGGCTCGGATAGTGCAGTGGAGCTTGGAAAACCATAACCATTATTATTCTTATTTTTTTAGAGATTTCCTATTCAGAAAAGTACACTTAAGTGTGTCCCAAGCTGGTTTCCTGAGGTGACACTTGTTACTCCACAAAGACTGTGAATTAAGAACGGGGACCAAAATTTTAAGCACTTTCTCACTTTTTTGCCTTTATGCAGGCAAAGTTCCCATTCAAATCCAACGTATGTTTGCCTGAGTAATAACTGAAGAGACCATAAGGATTTGGCTGTAGATGAACAGAGCTTTTTAAGAATAAATAACAGGAGGTTCAGTCCAACTTTGAAGGGGAAAGAACAACACATTCTTAAAATTATACTTGTCTATATACCTTTGTAATATCCATCAGAAGATGAATGTTACAACTTCCAGACATTTTTGCTAATCTTGGCACCAGTCACATTGGAAAATATTCTTTGAACATTTCTCTCTATTTTGGCCTTTGGCTTTAGTCAGTCCTGTGGGAATTGAATAATTTGATATTTAATAATATTGAGGTATATGAACTGTTTAGTTGAATGTCCCACACATCAAAATGCAGTCCTCATCTCTGATGGTATTATTAGTGATCATGCCTAAAAACAAAGGAAAAGGAAAAGGAAAAGGAAAAGGAAAAGGAAAAGGAAAAGGAAAAGGAAAAGGAAAAGGAAAAGGAAAAGGAAAAGGAAAGGGAAAAGGAAAGGAAAGGAAAGGAAAGGAAAGGAAAGGAAAGGAAAGGAAAGGAAAGGAAAGGAAAGGAAAGGAAAGGAAAGGAAAGGAAAGGAAAGGAAAGAAAAGAAAAGAAAAGAAAAGAAAAGAAAAGAAAAGAAAAGAAAAGAAAAGAAAAGAAAAGAAAAGAAAAAGGAAAAGAAAAAGGAAAAGAAAAGAAAAAGGAAAAAAAAAAAAAGAAAGGAAAAGAAAGCAGCTTTGGAAAATATATCTTTCTCTACTATATCCAGCATCACTTGGAGATGTGTTCTCTCAGGAACAGCCACAGAGTATGTTCCCGGACTTCTAATGGCAGACAGAGGTTTTGTTCCTTTAACATTTGGTTAACGTAGGAGAGATTTTGAGATAATCACTTTTGCTACTTCCATCAAAAAGCAGAGATTCATCAGCTGAAAAATGAACTGAAAGCTACTTTAAAGATGAGATTTTTATTTACTGTGTAAAGTTGACTTTCGTCTTGTGCAGAGACAAGGACTGCAAAGAGCCAGGTTCCACCAAGCTCTCCAACAAAAGGTTTAAGAAGGGACATTAGAGGTTTGTTGATTCAAAGAACAGAATTACTCCATGGTTGCACATCAGTATATTTTTCAGTTATTAAATAATTCTCTTGTTTTGAGAGATACAGATGTTTTTAAGAGGAGTTTCTTGCAGCTGAAAGAATTTTTTTTCCCTCTCTTTTCAGGATTTGGACATAGGTACCAGCGTGTTTGCAGGGGTTCATCTGCTGATAGCCGTGGGCTCCATCATTATGGTCCTGGGGTTTCTAGGGTGCTGTGGTGCCATAAAGGAAAGCCGGTGCATGCTGCTCTTGGTAGGAAACAAAAATGTTTGGTTATCTTTAACAGACCATGGATAAATTTGATGAATAGGGTCACTGGTAGTATCAAATGAGGATGGGGCCATTTTTATTTATTCAAATGCTTACTTATAAGCATGTGTTTTCATTGCTTACCCTATGCTCAAGCTCTTTCTGAATTTAAGAGCAGAAGAAATGAAGGGGGGTCTTATCAAAGAGAAGACAGAGCTCAGAGAGCCCTGAGCATGTCACTAGCTTTTTCCCCATCCAACACTGAAGTTCACTCCACCACTCATCCCCCAGTATCTGTCCCATTTCATCTCATAAATTCCCAGTTACTCCCTCTGCTAGTTCTCCCAGAATGTCCTTCTTGTTGTCCTACTGAACATCTCTCACCTACACACTGCCCATCATGCCACTACTCCAGAGTGTGCCTTGTTTTGACAACCATCTGACAATAAGGCACACTGTCTTGAGCATCCCCTTTTCTCATCCCCAAGGAAGGAAAAACTGGAACTGTCTGGAACTTCAGTTTGTTCTACCAGAATGTTTACTCAAGCACATGAAAGATTCATATTCACTTTAAAGAAATGATACCAACTTGGTAAAAAAAAAAAAAAAAGAAAGAAAGAAAGAAAAAAAAAACATAATATTTTTCTCTACCTTTTGTTTTCTTCCTAGTTTTTTATTGGACTGCTGCTGATCTTGATCCTTCAGGTCACAGGAGGTATTTTAGGAGCAGTGTACAGATCTCAGGTACAGTATAATCCTGTATTTTCATTGAAGTTTTCCCAAAGTTTTGTTTCTCCACTGAAAACTAATAAAATATTTGGACTTGCAGATTGGAACATCCCTTAACAATACTTTAATGGAGAGTGTTCATTTACTGCAAGCCAACACAGAACAATCAGAACAATTTCAACAGACCTTCCAGAAGTTTCAGATAGAGGTAATTAAAATGTAACAAAGGGCGGGGGTTGTTGCTATCTGTTCTGTCTCTAGCATTTGTCTATGCTTCATTTTATGGCTATTCTGCCACGGATTTGAATTTCGTTCCCTGGAGATAGGAAGGGGTATTACTTAAACACAAGTTAAAACACTGCACAAAGGGTTTCTGCTCTCTTGATATGACATGGGCTTTCCATGACGATTTCTTTGTGAAAAAGTGATTATAGGAGAAATGGAGCAAGGACACACAACATGCAATTAGATCTTTTGATGTGGATTTAATTGTGTCTGAAAAAGCCCCTTTCTCTATTACATACAGAGGAAGAAGTTCTCAATGACCCTAAATGGGATTTTCTGAGTCTCTTTCTAGAGGAAATAGATTGGTAGCTGTCTACATCTGTAAGTCTTAAACTCCATAAGTAGCACCAGTGATTATAAATTCCTCAGTGTGCTTGCAGAAATTATAAATTTCTTATGAGAATCAACACAACCAAAACAGAAGTCTCCTTATTCTGTGATATGACTGTAAGAGGTTATCAGTTCCTTCTTTGAGGCCATGTGCTCATTACACTGGCAGGCAATACTGCAGAGCTCACAGGCAGAGCATGTCTATAGGATTTGGAAGCCCTGTAAATGCCATTGGGCCTTTAAAAACTCTGCACGTCTTTGTGTTTGCTCTTCATGGTTTTTATATTTGTATATTTTGTCATTCTAGCAGACTGACTGTGGGTCACTAGAGAAATTTGTGCATATGTTAGAGGAAGTATACTTTAAAGACTTGTAATTCTCTGTGGGGTGTGATAGATCAAATTTTTAGATTCAAATATCTCTTAGGACCCAAGAAATCAGATTTGCTTCTTGGTCATAAATCTACTGATATGAGATTGTTGTTTGATGTTAGGGTTATTACTCTTCCACAGCTTTGGTTATGCTAGTGAAAGTTATGCATTTTATAATGTGTAGGTTTTGTTCTTGCCATGGTTACCTAAAAAGTGCAATTTGCCTCATCTATTTGGAGCAAAGTGCTGTTGTCAGGGTAGGTTGGAGTGCTAGTTTTATTCTCCTATTCCAGACTGTATCTGCGCCCCCTCAGAGCTTCAACCAGATGAACTTATTTAAGAAGTATTTAAAGATTTAAAGGTTTCTGTCTCAATTTGGGAATAAAATATGAAACAACAACTTTTTCTTCTTGAAAGCAGTGCCGGAGTTTTCAGTCTCCAAAGCTCAGATCACTTTCACTCACAGTAGTTTGAGTTTGGAGTAGTTGAGTTTGGACTGGTGATGGTTCTTGGTTCTTCTAATGCCTGAAATGTATCAGCAGCATGTCTTGACCTCCAAAAAATCTTCCTTTCCTCTTCAAGCTGCCATGTTTCTATTTTCTTTCAGTAGGATATGGCAGATGGAGTTACTTCGCATCTACAGAAATTAGTCTTCTTTTAAAACAAATGATCTAGGGAATGTTCAGGTGTTGACACAATGCCAGACTTTTTTTTTACAAGACTTTTATTGATGATATTTCTAAACAAAGGGTGATAAAATTTTAGCAAACTCTGATAACCCCCACAATCCCTTTCTCTCCCAGTCTGAGGTCATCCCTTCACAGGTCCTCACTGAATTATTATCTCAGAGCTGGGTGGTTTCTGCTCCATGGAGGGCTCTTGTTCCCCTCCAGGGCAAAGCTGTCTCTGCATCTGGCTGGACTCCTGGGGCATAGGAGCCTGCCTCATCACTGTGGGGATGAAAAGGCCTGGTTTCCCTTTACAGAGGTCCCGCAAAAGTGAGACTGACTGTTAGGTAAGCTCTTTGATGGGAAGGCTTCCTTTTCCTTCATTACAGCTTTCCCTTTTGAAGGGAAGATGCTCCTTCAGTGTATCCCAGCTAAGAACTATCCAGTGCTCTTTAGGCAAGAAGATTGGATAAGAAAAACTTCAGGAGAGTATTTCATTTGGAATATCCTATTGCTATGAAGTCATTAAATGCCATATTTTACTGTATAAGAATGGGGAAGAAAATACAATAAAAAAGAGTTTTGTTTTCCCTGATCTTATATTTATTCTGACTTCTCCCACCTGCAGGGTACCAGAAGGTGGACACTTAGTTCCACCCTGGTCCTGGACATCACAAAGAAAATACCTTTGAATGTCACAGTTATCATTTATGGTGTGTGTCCCTGCCATGCTCCCAGTGGTACCTGTGTCTATGCATTCGCAGAGTGTCTGCTGACGTTTTTTCGTAGTCCCTAATGGGTGATTATTTCGATGGGTAGGCTTAAAGGATTCCTATATCTTTAAAGGCTGCTGGTGTGAAAGGAAAGGAAGTGAGAAGCAATATTTAGGTAGCTTATATTACTTCCACTTTTCCTTATCCGTTCCACTTTTCCTTATCCTCCAGCTATGTCCTCTGCTTCTAAGCCAACTTATTTCTCCTGATATAATAAGCAGCTCCCTGGAGGGATGATTGAAAGGTGAGCAAAATGAAAAAAAACATAATTACTCTATTAATTTTTAAATAGACCAGGATTGTTTTATTATGTCCCACAGCCTTTGCTTTTATACAAAAAATGTGAGCTTTTCCAGCTGCTTTTTGAAAGAGGGAGGATGCAAACCCAAGTCCGCACCCCTGAGCTTTAGTGGCTTGACTGAAGTGGAACCTGGTTTAGGTTTCACAAACCCCAGATGAAGCCCTGGCCTCCTCAGTCCATTCCTAATTTAAAGGGCTAATCATCATTCAAGGTGGTTGTTTCTCTAGATTTCACAGTTTTATGTGCTTGAATTTTACTTTTTCAGCCTGGCTTTTCAAGATGTGATTTACTGTAGATGTTACATACCACATTCAGGTATAATCTGCAGAGACAAGACTTGATTCTGAAAACATACAATACCCAGCATTGTTCCATGATATATTCTGGCACTGACAATTACTAGCTTTACACTATGTTAATGGTTTTTGAGCACCGTGTATTGAAAATCATCTCCTTTTTCCTTTTTTTTTTTTTCCCTAATTTTATTTTTTTTTATCTTGTGTACTCACATTTCTATGACTTGTACTAAATGTAAAGGGTGTTTGAGACAGATATCGATTTGGGAAAACTTCCACATGGGAAAATATGAAAGGAAATTGTTGTCCCTCTCAGCTTCCTCTCCTCTTCTCCCCTAACTGCAAGCCACCACTTTTTTCCTCATCTTCCCATTTCCTCTTTTCTTGCAGAACCAGTGCTGTGGTTTGGTGGACGGGCCTGCAGACTGGGGAAGCAATTTTAATAAAGTTATCGGTAACAGTAAAATCTGTGAGTGTGAACAAAACAACAAAGAAACAAACCTCTGCACCTATGTTCAAGACAGATATGTTTATAAAACGGTAAGAAAAATATAAGGTTCCAATCTTGTTTCTGAAAAGAGGTTTTAACCCAGGGTTGTCTTTAGTGGCTGGCATAGTCAGCAGTTCTGTTTCTTTCCAAAAAGACAAAGGTTTGCCTTCTCTTCATTAGCCAGAATTGCCCCCACACCAACTGTTGTGAAATTTCTGTGCATACATGAAATACGCGGCTGCTTCCTCTTCCTGGGATGTCTCTGTTGTAGCTGTGCACAGTACCAGTAGGAGCTCAGCAGTCTTCATGGTTACTACAGGTGAAAACTGCTGTCATGGCTTTGGGGTCAGAGTATGCCTTGGGTCAGAGCCCCACGTCAGCTGCTCTTTGGCTCTCCCTCCTCCCCTGGGAGGTGATGGCCCCACCAGAACTCATTTTGGTGGTAGACATGTTGAGTCAGACGCTTTCACAGGGCTAAGGGATATTGAAAAGTGAACACATTAAGTGCAAGACCCTTGACTTTTTATAGTCCTTTGCTGGGAAAAACAACAACAACAACAACAACAACAACAAAACACTCATTTTGCAGGATCTGCTGGAAAAACACCTTATAAGTTGTAGGCTTCCTGGAAGCATACTCAAAGTGTAATTCGCAACAACTCAGGCCTTCTGAAAAGCTTGTGGAAAATAATATAATAGTAAGGCAAAAATGCCTGATGATAGGCAACAAAAAAGCATACTCAAGAGCTGGTGGGTGGGCAGCAGAAATCTTATTTAATTTATTTCACAATTTATCTGTCTCCTTATATGGAAATTTAACTCCACGCATACAACGAAAAATGTAGAAAAAAATAGTGGAAAACTAGGACAAAATTTTTGCATTTTTAGGATGATGGTGGTATGATGTTTACCAATCTGCATCTAGTACAAAGCAGATTTTAGCAAATGGCCAGAACTGATTGTATATTTTTTTAAATGCACAGCATCTTAGCCAGGTCATTCCTGAACATGAATTTCCTCCCTGTGTTGTCCCACGGAAGCAAATACTGTTTTAAAGCAAGGGAACTGTCTGGTTAAGTAAAGGATGCCAGAACCCAGTTTGGAAATAAGATGTATGCAAAGATGCTTTTTGGCCACATTTTTATGTCATTTCAACCTCAGGCAAACCCTCAAAGGACACATGAGAAACCATCAGTGAAATTACTGCAGGTGCAAGATATTGCTCATATAAACATACAGATTTCATGGTAGTGTTAGATGCTAGTAAAGACATTCAATTCTTGTGATCCAGGAAAAAGGGCTTGAAATTTAGTGTAGTTCTGTGTCAGCTTATGTGAGAGGTTCTTAGAAGGACTGGAAGGAAAAGACCCACGTGTTTATTGTGAGGGAGGAAATACAGTGAAGGCATATAACTATGCGTTATATTTGGGGGGAATGCAGTTGTAATGTTGGAACAGTACTGTAGTTTTGATGGATTTAAGCTGTACTTGGCTTTCCCTACAGTTTGCAAAAGGAGTATTGTCAATGCCTGAAGAAGATGTAGGCATTATAAGAACAGATGTACGCATTTATTAAAAAAGAGAGTAGCTCTGCATAGAGCTTCAGATATGATCACTCACTTCCTCCTAGTCCCAGGCCAAGACCACCAATCATTTGTCAAAATTAATATTTAAGCTTGGTTTTATATCCAAATGCTGTTATTTGAGCCTGATTCTAATAATAGGCTTTGAGGTCTCAAACCCAAAGATCAGATTAGTGGGAAAATAAAGTTAAATTCATCTTCATATTTGGGAAGGCAAAGGTTAGATATCTGTCTCAGAGCACAAGATATGTACAGATGTGTTCTTTGTGTTTGTTAGCAACAAACCAGACTAAATTCAAATAGTTTTACATAGAGAGCAAGAGAGAAGATATTTTAGAGGATGTGTTCCTAATAAGGTCAGGATAATCTTGCTTACCTATAATTACTCATTTTGTCTTGTTTTTCAGAGTTGCAAAGAATTGATCATCAAATACTTTCAAGACCATTTGCTCATAATCATGGGGATCGCATTTGGACTGGCAGTTATTGAGGTACCAGTATACACCATTAAAATATTTAGTGGCTGACAAGCCATATGTTCTACTTGCAAATACACTGGGAGTGGAATTAAAACACCTGGCTTGCTCAGTTAATAGACAAGGGAGAACCACCTCTAAGCTTAGCTACAATCTCACTGTTATTTCCTATCAACAGCACACAGCTGCCAAGCTGAGAAATTCAGGTGGGACCAGACCACCCTGTTGCCTGTATAAGCATATCACATGGCACTTTTTCTGCAAAGAATTGACAGGTCTGGGGCCAGGCTGGGACTTGACAGGGAGCCCTCTGGACAGAGGGGTGTGCAGACTCCCAGCCCCAGGCAGAGTTCTTCTCTTTCCTTCTTAGCCTGAGGAAAAAGTCACCTCATGAGAAACTTTGTAGTCCCTAAACTGCATATTCTTATCATGGAGAAATTATGATATGAAATTATTCTGAGGGCATAATTTAACCACTAAGATGGTGTGTGAATGTGCCTGAGTGCACACCTGTGCTCCTACATATACCCCAGTGTGTGAAAAAAGCAGAGCATGTGAGTTCTTTATTTTAATTGCTTCATCATACACTGAAGACTAACATGCAAAATTTCTCCAAAGAGAGGAGGAAAAACAGTGAGGTGATCCAGTCAGCTACTTGGTGAATGATAGGCTTTGATTAGGAGAAAATGACAGAGAAGCAGGGGATTTCATCATGTTGCTCTCTTTGGTCATTTTCATTCTTTTCACTATTCCTGTGTGGTTTCCCTCCTCCCTTGCCCCCCCGCAGATGGATGTTTGAGGGAAAAGCAGAATGACGAAGATGGCTGTGCAGAGTTCAGTCTGTTATTCCAAATGAAAACTTCTTAACATCATTGGCAGAGGACTGTTCCTCGTGGTATAAGAATGGGCTAGAGCCCCAGCTCAGAAGTACACTTCCAGGAAAATACTTGTAAGCAGGGAACAGTTACGCAGCTGCAGCGCTGCGAGATGACAGACCACTACTTACTTGGCATAGGCTTTATGTTACTGAAGGTGTTATACATGGGGGGTCAGGTCTCTTGCCTATATGTAGAGTTCAGAGGGAAAATCAATGAAATATACCAATAATTAAAGGAAGGCCTTTAAAATATAGTAGAAGTGTAAAACCACATATCTGTCCAGAAAGTAAGCTGTAAGTCGCTTAGCTCTAGTTACTGAAGTTATGTTCATTGTAGCCTTTAGTTCATGTGCCATCATTCTTCCCTTTTCTCCAGCTGGCATTTTCTGTGGTGGTTGCCTCTCTCAATCATAAAAAGATTAGAAAACAAAATGAGTAAACAATATGAGGGGAACAGCCTCAGCTGGTACAAATTGTCAGCTGGCAATTTACACCCTCTGAAGATTTAGCCTTTCCAAAGATATTAACATATTGTGACATCTCAAATAACTGCAAATCAAAGGCCACATGCTTAACCATCTCTCTCCTCTGGAAAAAAAAAAAAAAAAAAAAAAAACAGATAAAAAGAACTGGACAAGGAAAAGTGCTCTTCCCTAGCCTTCCCCCTCTGTCTGCTCCATCATGCCACTTGTGGGCTGTTAATGGTTTCAGCTCACTATGTTTGTTGAAATGATACTGAGAAGAAGGGCCCAGTTTCACTTGGGCACAGGTGAAATTGCGGGCATGGTACATCAGGGAAGCCATGTCAGCTTCTTCCAGCTGTGAGTCCATCTCCTTGTCTTCTATCCACACGTTCTGTACACTCCATACTGTCTCTTCCTTAAATAAATGCAGCACCCTGGGGTTCATGGCTTCATAAATGTTGTTTGGATGCTTTACACTTTTGGGTAACACCTTCACAGACTGGTTAGTTTTAAATCCGGAAGGAAGCTTTCTGATCTTCTGATCTCACCAGCTGTCTGTCACAGGTTGTGTAATTTCACCCAGTAATTCCCACCACAGAAAGTGATCCTACGGAATTTTATATCTCAAGCAACAACTTCATTTGTGGACTCAGAGTTTCTATCCCAATTCTATTCCTGATGAACATAAAATATTTATTGCATGATCATTTGCTAGTCAAAAAGATGGGGTATGTACATGTGTATAAATATATACATGTATACATATACACATATACATGTACGCATATATTTAAAGATGAGAGAGTGACAGTAGAAAAGAAGAGAGATTTCAAAGAAAAACAACCCCAAGAATACGAAATGGAATCAGAAAGTTCCTCCAAATTTCTTAGAAAATAAAAAATTGAATTTTTGTTCTAGTTTCTTGAACTTGCCAGTATTTGCTGCTTCATTGCAGCTAAGAACTGAATTTTAAAATCCTAGAGTTACAAGGTTCCCCATCGACAGAGGCAATCCATCTTTTAGACAAATGAAAGTTTTCCATCGTGTTTGCAGTCTTACCTGTGGTACATATTGATTTCATTAAAATGGCAATATTCTAGAGTCATGTTCTTTAAGAATTACATTGGAAAAGATCTTCTGCATAGCAGATTTAGCCTGCTTGTAAATCCAAGACATTTGCAAACAAAATGTTCCCACTGTGTATCAGTTGTATCTTGGGATTTCCAGGACTGCCAAGTAATACCAGAAATGTTTTTATTTTCCAGATTCTTGGTTTGGGGTTTTCTATGAGCCTCTACTGCCAGATCCAGAGAAAATGAAACTGTGGAAGTGTCAGAAAAATGTCAACGGCCAAATCAAAACCTTTGTAGATAGAGGGATATTTGGCTTGGCACCTTCAGATAAATATATGTATGTCCCAGGCAGCTGTTCTGATGAAAACAGCACCTCCTGTGCACACAGATACTTCACAATTTGCAAAATGACCTCCTTATATTTCATAAGATTTAATGATGTGAATGTGAATTTTTATTTGCAATAAACATCTTTGTTTGTGTTTCTGATGAGTTTATTTTGTCTGAAGATAACATTTAAGTCATGTTGAGGTTTGAGCTCACCA
Source organism: Anseranas semipalmata (assembly GCA_013399115.1). Classification (NCBI taxonomy): domain Eukaryota; kingdom Metazoa; phylum Chordata; class Aves; order Anseriformes; family Anseranatidae; genus Anseranas; species Anseranas semipalmata. The sequence goes on along the minus strand of VXAA01006877.1, from coordinate 216,689 downwards.
CATTGTGTGTCCACATGGCGATCATGCCACTCGTAGCAGAGCCATCACAAACAGCTGCATATGATCTTGTGTGGGCTGATTGCTCTGGGGAATCGCAGGCCTCAGGCAGCTTTGCTTGTGGGGCAGGGTTTTTTCATTACTAGTGGCGTGGGTGAGTTTGACACCCAGTCTGGTATATATGGTAAGGTCTCTGTTACTTGTGAAAAGCACAGGGACTAGCATTCATCCAAACAGGAAACCCTATTTAGGGTTTCCCTTTAGGGAGACTTATCCTGGCAGCTGAAATGGTCACTTTCGGGTCCAAATGATGCTTAGATTGCATACAGGAGTTGGATTCAGTGTTTTGAAAATATGCATCAAGGATGAAATCCAAAGCTATGTGAGGAAGGACTAGTACAGAAATCCTGCTGGTGAGATTTCACCTGGGGAGGCCAGGACGAGCAGTGGCCTCTCTAGCAGCAGGCTGACAACAGAAGGCATGGCTGGTCACACTACCACAGAAATATAAAACATGCCTGCCTTTGGATTCACCAGTGGCTCTACCAGCCCAGGGCCCAAGATCCCACCTCACCCCCAGGGCTGTCAGCCCCTGCCCCAGCAAGGCTGCAGCAGAGCCTGGCTCCAGCTCCCCACAGCCCTGCAGCCATGGGCTCTGTGAAGCCAGGCCCACCCATGGGCCTACTTCCCCTGGGAGGTGCCCAATGCTCAGGGTTGGGGCTGCCCCTGTGCCGTCAGCTACCCTGCTCCTGGCTGGGGCAGTGGGACAGGCCCTGGCTGCCAGGCCCTGCCTGGCTGTCCCCACTGGGGATGCCCCATGGTCCTGGCTCCAGGGAGATGCTGGCCCAGGTGGCACCCTGACAGAAAGTAAATGGCATCCGGGAGCAGATTGTTTTAAAGGTATGAAGATGCCTAATGATGCCCCTGGGGATCTGCTGAGGCTTTCCAAAGCATGCCAATGGCCTGACCACTGTGCAGGCACTAGATGTTTTCACCAGTCCCGCTAGTCCTATCCCATGGCCACGACCTTAGCACTTTGGAATAGCAAAGGGAAAAAAATCATATTATAATCTTAAATAGTATAAGAAAAGAATGGTAGGCAGAAAGACAATGCAACCCTATTTTTTTTCTAAAGGAGCTGAATCCCAAATTAAAACCATGTCTGCTTAACACAAAATGGTGACTCAACATGTGAAGGACAAACAACTATTTAACGGCAACAGATAAGACATTGCACCTGGGTCTAACCATCTCCAAATAATTATTTGTTATATCATTTAAGGGATTTCAACGGAATGTGTTGTTCTCAGAAGAGATTGCATCTGGGGGAAAAATAGAACATGAATAGAAAAAAAAGTTATAGTTTATGGTAAAATGTGAGTCAGCAATGCAATGTCAGGAATGCCATAAACAACGAAGAGAGGTTAGTAAGTCCATTACTGGAAACAAAAAAATGAAGAAAAAGACAGAGGCAGATGAACAAAAAGAAATCTGATTTTGAAAAAGGAAAGATGAATGAAGTAAAACAGGGCAGGTTTACTTGAAAGAAAGAAGAATAAAGATATTGAGCTTATCAAGATCCAACGGTTTGTTGCATTTAGCTCAGTGTTGGAGGAATTTGGCCCTGATCCACCTTTGTATCCTGGCTGTCGCATTGAAAGCCAGTTCAACCTGTTCTTCACGCAACATCAAATCTTCCCCAAATTTGGTTGGCTGTCATGGCCCCTAAGAAGCTGGTGACGCCAGAACAGAAGTGGTAGTCAAAGGCTGATGCAAGAGACAGCTCTGCCAGCTACGTGGCCCCCAAGGATGCCTGGAGAATTAGCCCGAGGAACAGGAACCACTGGCTTTCCCTCTGGAAAGAACACCGGAGCACTGGAGATCTGGCCCAACTATATTTAGAAACGAGATTAAATGAGGCAGCAGTGTTTTTTGTTTGTTTGTTTGTTTGTTGTTATTGTTATTTAATTTAGATGGGGGATTATCAGTTTAAATTCTGAAAGAGGATTGAAACCACAAAATTAAAAACCAGTTCTTTGGCGCTGCTGTAAGACCTGTCTTAACTGCTTAACCAAAGCTTTTTTGGTATGGCAGAAAACTCAGACTCTCAAGGCTGATTTAGGCTGGATTCAGCCCTCCCCAGTTTAGGAGGTATTTGACTTTGAACTGTTTGGTTGGCCAGTTATAAAGCAAATACTTCTTCAGGGCCAGAACCAAAACCTACCCCTGTAAACATTCAGGCTGTGGGAGCCACCTGAACACCACTCCTCCAGGAGGGAACAGAATTGTGTCGATCTGCGGAAGTGTTACATTAGGATCTCATTCAGGGACTAAATGGAGGCTTGGATCTCTTCTGGCTTTACCCTTGGCAATTTGATTATTCTTGATAATTACATATCAAGAGAACTGGCAGGTTTTCTCCCTGCCCCTGTCAATAGCAATACTCTCATCCTTTCACTGAAGGTTTCTCTTTTTGTGCAGTGGTTTGGATTAAATTGCTTTTTGTTCCGTTCAAGTCTTTCTTTTTTGAACTGAAAGCTGACCCTTGATGTATTTTGCAAAATGCTGAGCCTGCTTGGGTTTCTTGGGGAGGCAGAAGGGTGATGTCATTCACCACTTGATAGGATTGAATCCTTTATCTGAACTTGGACACTGGGGAGGAATGGGAAAATCGTTCCTCTCCCTTTCTTTCTCAAATCCACTTACAAATTCTTTCTCCTTGTAGAGAATAGCAAGTCTCCACAGCAATATCTCCTTACCCCTAGATTTTATAAAATTTGCTTTAGCAGTCCAGAATTCTTTAAAAGATGGGAACAAGGGAAGTGGAAAAGGCATGAAAGAATAAAAGTCAAGAGAGGTCCTTGGCCAGTAAGAGGGATGAGAGATATATAATATTCTTCCTTCCCAATCTGTAAGGAGCTCAAATTCAGCTAGTATAATTCATCAGAGAGTATCCAGTTTCTTCATCTACATTAACCTGTGCGAGATTGGAAAAGAATTTTAGGCCCATGTTTTTTCATGAAAACCAAACTAAGCTGTGCTGATGAACTTGTATACACAAGGCCATGGATGAAAGCAGTAAGAAAGTCAGGCGTCAAATACAGACAAACCTAAGTGCTCTCTCAGAGAGCTTCATAAAGCAGTCTCAAGGCATTTTAGCCTACCAGTTTTTCACATTGAAAAGTCTGTGATCTTGCTAATGTAAAGGGGTTAATTAGTAGAGTGGGTTCCAGGGATTGTATTAAAAGGCCCTAAGTGTCAGTAGTTTCACATCTGGTATTAAATGAATGTAATGTGTTTCTAAGCTGTTTCAAACTGTGCTTTTGTGGTGCTTGGTATCTAAAAGATTTGTCAGATCAGCCAAACCCAAGTTGATATATGAATACTGGCTATCTTGTTGCTATATTGCATTTTCTTGGTAAAGTTTCAGCTGAACATATTACTTCACTGTAATACAAATGTTTCCTAAACTCCATTTCATTATGTTCATGAATTAAAGCAGCAGCTACATTCTGAACCGTTAAATCTATCATTACTCAATGTGACATTAATTTCTTTAGTATTACAGTTAATTCAGACCAGGAAAGATCTTTTGTAGATATGATTCTACTTGGGATGAGAAAGGGATTGAATGCATTTACCATTGTCTCTGGAAAAAAAAAAAAAACTTTTAGAATGTCTTGGTTTTTTTTTATTCAAAAATGTTTGTCAAGCACATCTTTGACTAAGTCTTAGTATCTGTATCATTGATTAGTAGCATATTAAGGATAACAAACACTAGGAAAGTGGAACCATGGAAATGAATGTTGGCTGTTCATCAGGACATCCACTATTTATTTCTGTTCCCAGCTTGGAGAAGTGTCTACTACTGTAAATACTGTTAAGATCCTCTGGCATAGGATTAAAATAGACTCTTTAAAGAAAAGCAGTGACTGAGGAACTTCATTAATGGAAATAATTAATATAGTAATGATGTGAATAGGGATGGGAATGAATATACCAAAGAAATATATCGGCATGCCATTACAGCACAGGAAGTGAGCTGCAACCACTTCTCCCATTGCTGTAGGAAAGGAATTGGGAGCATACTACCTTGACACCTAGGCTATTGCAGTTACACGTATGTCTATACACAAGCAAACAGTAGGGGTGGTCAGTAAGGATCATGTGGTAACAAGGGTCAGAACATCAGAAAAGAAAGTGAATGAGAATGACATACCTAATTGCAACTAGGAGAGAAATTTTGGGAGCCAGAATATGAATTACATGAGCTGGGATACGATCAGAGCAACAAGACAAATGTTCAACCCAGCCTGGTGGGAAGCGCAATGGACCCCTGCAGCCTCTTGCAAACAGATCAAGACTGGACTGTTTGTCAGCACAAGTGAGAAATTACAGACTACTGAACACAACAGAGTGTGCTGAATGGGGAAGGAAATGGGGGCTTGTTTTATAGTGGTTGGATTTCAAAAATGTCCTCTGCTCTGAGAGACATTCCAGGTTCTGAAAGAGTTCATCACATTAAGTACAGGAAATTGTCTGTCAGATACGGTTTTAGGTACTGTGATTGTGGTACAAAGGATCCAGATGTGCTATCTCTGACACGCTTAATACCATGACATAAATGATTGCGATGAATTACCTTCTCCTTATGATTTAAGATTCTGCTCTCACTCTACACATGGACTCCTATGGTTACCTGGAGGACTTTGAGCTGTTACCTTTTACTGTATTACTATCTCTCAGTCTTTCAGTTAGTGTAAAAATGTTTTGAATTAATACAATAAAGAAGCTATTCTGGAGTACAGCACATTTAAATTGTTCAGACATAATTTTTTTAAATATATAGACAAAAATATATAAAACATCTGAGAAAAAAAAAGTGCTACACATGCAAAAAGTTGTGGACAAAAGACTTCAAAAGCAGTTTTTCAGAGCTGAAAGTGGCTCTGTTTCAAATATTCTCAAAAGACGAATTTTTTTTTTGCGGGGGGGGGGGGGGGCAGCAACCATAAGTTCATGTTAATAATGCCAGTTGATTTTAATAATGTGTGGCTCTAACTGCAATAACCACAATAATGTTATGTAAAAGGAACAACTGCCATAGATTTCATGCTGGTGTGGAGAATTTTGTGAGCAGGTGGAGTGGGTTTTATATCTTCCAAGGGGGACACTTGATGTATTTTGCATCATATGGCAGCCTTTCCTAAAGTTTGCAACTATAGCTGGAATAGGTGGTATAAATGTTCTGTGCTTGTAGATCCGCGATTTGAATTTATGCATATTGTCTGGTGGCTGTCACTTTAAGTTATACTGGAATAGAAATTTATTAGAGAGCCTGGTACTATGCAGTCAGAAACTAAAATTAAGGACAAAGAGATGAAACCAGAATGAATATTGACACTCAAGAAATGCAAGCCACCAGACTGAATAGAGAATATTTCACACAGGAACACAGTTTATGTAATACTGCATATTGTGGACCATCACCTCACAAACATGCTTATGTCTTCAAATATAGAAAATACGGAGGTTCCATGGTCTGTTCTGGACTTCAGTGTATCTATTTATCAAGTTAAGATTGGATAAATTAAGTGGGATTCAGTCACCTAATGTAGCATTTAGTGCCTTTTAGACTGCTAAGGTATTCTGCCTGGGTTCCAGCTGTGGCCTGATGAGGTCATGAGTCTCCCTTGGGTCCTTTGTGGGTCCTGAACAGACTTCTTCCTTGCCTTACCAGAGCTGAAATAAGACAACTTACTTTTAGGCACCTGACTGACTCTCTTGGTCCCTAGACCAGGAATTTGAGTTTGTCATCTCTTGACTACCAGTTACCTGGGTTATTGCAACAGGCTGCTTAGAAAATTAAAAGTCTAGAAAAATTTCGTTTGTGCTGACAACAGAATGATTGTGTCAAAACCCTGCTATGAGCTAGATATCCACATAATATACTGTTAGGAATGCTAATGGGGCTACGCTGGCTTCACACTATAATGGAAATAAGAGCACAGAATATAATCTATGGTCTGTAACAGCTGACCCAACTGTGAGAATGAGAAACAGACACAAATGCAGAAGATGTGCAGGGGTATCAGCAAAGCCACAGAATTACAACTAAATTAATTTGGTAGGCAGCAAAGAGCGAGAGGAGGCTGTGAGGAACAGAATAACTAAAATATTTTAAGGCTGCAAAGTGCAGTTCAACTACTTCTTCTATTTTGGGAGCAAAATTATGTTGGCATGCAAAATGTTGGGCAATCTGAAACCCAGGTGATAGAATAAAGCAAGGCAGAACAGGATGCCTTAGTTAATGTTAATGGGTTGTCCTAAGCCTTGCCCAAATGCCCAGGGCAGTTCTCTCCAGACTTAGAGCCACAGGACATGTGGAAAATTTGTGACCCCAGTCTTATACTTTCCATTGGCTCTCTGGGGTATGTGTCTTCAATATACCTTGCATGTGATATGTGTCTCATTACTCTAACCAGTGTAATGGTGTTGCTACACGCTTTGCAGAGCTCAGGAGGTTGCCTGTGGCCTGCACTGTGATAAACTATAACAAGGACATACAATTTCTAGGGCTTGGATGCACTGAAAAATGTGCAAGTTGTCACTAGAGATACAGGTTTCATTGGCCTCCATGCCAGCAACCTGCTGTCAACCACAAGCTAAAGCTCGGTGCTTGAGCCACACTTCAAAATTCAGCATCTGCTTGCAGCCAAGAAATTTCCACCCCACTGGAGTATGGATTAACACTGTGCACGGTAAACAATCTTTTGCAGTCACCTTATAATTTGCTATTTTGACTTTTCTGTATATTTTAGCAAATGTTAGAGAGCATAACTAAGAGTTAAGGACCCTGTGGGGCAGGTGAGGTGGCAGCAGACAAGATGGATTTCCAGAACGACAGTGAACTATGTAAGATACCAGCATCATCTGGCAGATTTTTAAACCATGTGCAGTTATTCTTTTCTTAAGTTGCAGAATTCTTCAGAGGATAGTATTGTTAATTGTAACCACTTAAGCTGCTGAAACTGTAGGTGTCGGTTTCTTAGGAATGTATTTATTTTTCTAACAAAAATTGAAGCATATCAGTCTGGTGGCTCGACAACACTCACAGGCAGGAGTCCATGTTCAAGCAGATACAGTTAATTCGTGCAAGCTCAGAGCAGCAACAAATAGCGCCACATCACGGTCTTATGAAATGGAAAACTTTTTTTTTTGTCCTATTTACCCTGATTTAGATTAAGGAATCTTTGGAAATCAACAGTTAAAAAAAGTGCAACAGTGTTTTGCCATTTGTGGAATAATAATCTTCTCTTTAACACAGAAAATCTCACTTACCCAGGAGACAAAATGGGGCCAAATCCTCATCTGATGTCAATCAGCATGATTCCTTTGCCATTAGCACGGCTCCACTGTGTTCAGTGGAGCAATACCAATTTACTTCTGCTGAGGGCTTTGGCCTTCTGTCTCAGCTCAAAGAAATTAAGCTGCCGTCCAAGTCTTCTGACTGAAGCTGTGTGCAGTTTAAATCTTGTTGCAAAAAGCCCGTTCAGATATGTTTTTCCTTTCTGTTTCACATGATTTTGCACATTCATCATATGAGTTTAATGGAATATGTCTAATTTTCATCAAACCATGGAAAACCAAAAAATGTTCACAGGTTTACGCCAAAGTCCCATTTTGCTGAAAAAATGATAATACACTTTGGCTTAAATTTACTTTGCAGAAATACTTTCTCTTTGTTTTCTTTTCTTTTTTAATTTGTAATGAAATGTAAAGAAAGTTAATGAGCCATTTTACACCTTATTAATAACGTTTTACACACCCTTGCTTTGAAGGTCTTTTCAAAATAACGTTGAAAATCCAAGAAAATTATGACAATATTATTTTAGGTTAGAAAGACACACTTTTTTAATCTTTTCTTTTTCCTTGTGGAGGTCATACTTAAAGTGGCCTATCATAAATTTAGAAAACCCTGTAAATTCAGTTATAATTGAGGTAAGATACTTAAGATATATTTTTGTCCTTATTGAAACTATCTGCTTCACATGATTTTGCACATTCATGAGTTTAATGGAATAGGTCTAATTTTCATCAGAATATGGAAACCATGGAAAGCGTACTATCTCAGGTGATAGTGAGTCATGTAGCCAATATATAACAAATCAGGCAAACTATGATGCTCCTACAAAGTAGGAAAATTATAGGAATTACCATTTTCCATGTTACACAGTGAGAACATTCTACACAGATATTATTAGTAGCTGAGATTAGGAGTTTTGTGTACTTCTTCCAGATGTGATTAGGTTTTGAAGTTATTTTGCATACCTTTGCTTTCACTAGCATTAACTTTTTTATTAAATGAAATAGTGGGCAGGTTTATGCATTCATTGAATTTTATATTTGGTATGGTAGATCTAAAAATCTTACATCTTTCACGTGTGTGGGTCTCACATGCAACTGGCTGCTTCCTAAGTGGTGAGTTTTAAGAATAAGAAGCAAGATCTTCAGGGACCTTATCAGAGACCCTGGGAGAAAAAAAGTGTTTATGAGGGGCTGGTCAGCACCTATGCTGGGTTGGACCTGCCCAGGAAGAGGCTGAAGGCCCCTGCGATAGGAGCCTTCAAGGGGGCTGAGTCAGGTCCCTGCTGGTGATACTGAACTGGGACTGTGCTTGAACATCGAAGGTCTCCCAGGGAGAGAAGAAACGAGAAGTTGTGCCTGTAGTTTGGAGATACCAACAGCTCATAGTATGGTATGCTGGTTTATTTGAGAGAGGGGAACCTGATGGAGGATCAAACATCCCGGAGCCGGTCTACCCAAAGTTTCCTCTTACTTTCAAATTTCCCTGCAGCATCATCTCCTCCCCTCCCCTCCCCTCCCCTCTCCTCC
>VXAA01006877.1:188963-207674 GCA_013399115.1 Anseranas semipalmata | reverse complement strand
GTCCTCTCCTCTCCTCTCCTTCCAGTCCTACTTCCCACAGTCTGACCTTCTCTATGCAGTGAGACAGGACCATGGTCATGGCAGAAAAACTCCTTGTAATTTGGGTTCAGCATGACCCTGCAATTAGAAGACATGTCCCTGAGTATCCCATTGTATAACTTGTGACTGCCACCGTGAATGTGAAGAGGGGAGAAGACACAGAGGGTGAGGACATGGTGAACTGTGGTGTTGGCTGGTCTGCGATGGATGTGACAGCATGTCTAGAGGAACAAGTCTCTGTAAGGAGAAAAGCAGGCAGTGTTCCCCAGAGGAGGTACATAAGATGACCAAAGGAAGCTGTTTCCTAGCACATCCCAGCTATGCCAAGGCTTTGCTAGCCTGACTGTGTCCATGGTCTGGAAACTCCTAATTGAAGCACAGCTCAAGCGGCCAAACTTTAGTGCAGATCAGGCCTCCAAAACAGCCAGGACGTTCTGATGCTTTATTTCCAGTGCAGGTCCTGCTAGATTAGGATGTGTTTTTCATTTGAAGTTGAGCTACTCTAACCCAATTCCCTCCAAACAAACAAACAACCAAAGGAGCGAGCAAACCACCCCGTGGGAGGGATGGCTGGTTCGTGCGCAGCAGGGAGCAGAGCGGGGTGGGGACCGACTGGCTCCGAGCGCCGGCGCTGGGGTTGTTTTCCCCTGTGACTTTCATCCTGTTTGTCCCTGTTACAGGGGGTTTACAAACTCAAAGCAAACATCTGGTCTAGTTTAATACCAACAAGAAAGAAAACTGGATATTAATTTTGATATGACAGTAAAGCTGTTTGATAACGCTCACACTGACAGAGCTGCCACACCATTTACGATCTCTAAAACTAAATTGATTTTCATAAAAGCCTCGCAAGATCCTATTAGGGCTGACAATTAAGATTATAATGCAGCCTAGCCTGCTAAGGAGCAGTAAATTTTGCTGGAATTTGGTCAGTTGGTTACAGTGATTTTATATTGTTAGAGAAAATTTTGGTCATGTAAAGGCAAAAGCAGTTTAAGTCTGTTTCATAGACTGCAGCATGGTCTCACTGATTAAAAATACCTGGGCCTCTTCCAAACTTGTCGTCATATTGGCTACATGACTGTTATAAGCAAACCCCCGCAAACAGAAAGATCTGAAAGTTCAAAGCTTATTTAACTGGAGAGTGCTTGTAAAAGGGGAAAAATGCCATTTCTGCATGGAATAATGGCTTGTAACTTTTCCAGCATTATTTTTTCATTAATATCACCTGAATCTGATATGTATGTTTCACAGCAGACTCTAAATAAGAAATCTGGTACCTTTTGGCCTGTTATTCCTGTACCATCTGGCTAACAGGTACTGTACTGTTCTTGCAGTGTGACGCACCAAATAAAAAAGTCAGATCTTTTTAAAGCCACAATAAATTTCCCAAATGAGTTTGTGTGAAATGTTAAAAAGCAGAAGATAGAGGTTTTGGGTTACATTGCCTCTAATTTGAAAGAGGGATAAGTGGAGCCAGGTGGGCTACTTAGCCCATACCTGCCTGTTCCAGCTTTTTGAATCTGTGAACATTACACCCGGATACAGATGGAAATTGGAAACAATAAATGATTATTACAGAGACTTTATCATCCTGTAACTCATGCACAGAAGATGAGCCACTCTCAAGGACACTTTGAAAGTGCACTGCTTGTGTACATACCCAGACAGATGTACGGGAGTAGGAACATGCCATATATCAAGTGAGAGGAATAAGATTTCTTAATTCCGCTATGACAAGCACAAGTATCTTTTAAAAAATGAACCTCCTCTTCTCACCATTAATACACTTTCCTTCTGATGTCTCTGTTTTGGTTAAGATGAACATCCACCCATTTCTAGCTATCTGCTAGTTCACAGCTGGAAATAGGGGATGGTCTAAGCAGACAGCTATTAAGAAAAGGGGCTCGTGATATCTTACTTGAGTTACAAGAAATAAAGGTAAGCTCAGACACTTAAGTCCTTCTCTCCCACCGGCCACTTCTGACTCATAAGTCTGTATTCTCATTAATGTACAAAAAGCAGGACAACAACTGCAAATAAAGCCAAAGCAGCAATTACTCAATGACATGTTTCTTCATTGACTAGTCACAATCAAAACTTTCCACACGGATGGCCTGACTTTGCTGGGGGATGGATGGGAAGCAGGAAAATTTCCATCACAAAATCTCTAGCTTTCTTCCAACTTGCTCAGCAGACACAAATTGCCCTCCATTCTGGGGTCCCCGCTCCCCATCCCCTCCCATCTGTCAAGAACAGAGGCTGAAGGAAAACTGGGGCTCTGGGAGCCTTGGCAGCAGCTTGGTCTGGATCCATCTCTACCTCAAGTGAGACAAATCTCTCAGCAGAAGTATGCATCTTTTCCCACTGATGAGGAAGGCAGCCTGGACAGGCACAGGAGAGATGGGCAGCTGGGCTGCTGTGGGGTTCAAGACTTTCCTTTGGATGTGAGTTTTGAGTTGGTAACAAAGCAAAAACCGAGACATGAAAATCCTCAGCAGGATGGGATGAGCTTCTCTGCACAGCTCTATAGGCAGCTCACAGGTTCTTCCTTTGGGATGGGAGACCACCGTGGCCAGCACAAGTCATGACGAAACTTGTAAGCACCAGACAGGTCTTCATGTGTTTGCCTCTGAAGCTCACTTGTATGAAGGGGCTTTCTGTTTCCATTTGATTTAAGACAAGTACACCAAGGGTCTTAGCATCATGATGCTCAGCACTGCCAAGCTAGGGTGGAGAGGAATACATAAACCTGAGGTAGCAGTCCAAGTCAGCTGTCCTCTGAGAGGGGCAGGAGAGCCCGAGGGGCAGGGATGGCTGCAGCCCATGCCTCGCAGGCAGGGTGGGCACAGCATCCACCTTGCTCCTGCATGGAGGTCCTGCCCGCAAGGCAAAGCCCAAATGCTGTCCTCAAGAGCATAGTCACCCCATCTGTTGTAAGTGACGGACTTCAGTCTTTTACAGTACTGCAAGGCTTTCTTAAGGTTAACTAAACAAAGTGCATACACTTTGGGTTAGACAGGAGAGGGCAGAGGATTCACTGTGATGGACTTTGATGATTAAATTTGTTTGTGGCTTTTTTTCTGCCTTATCCCTTTGCCACTCTCTTCTGTTGTCAGCCTCTTTTCCTTCACAATGGTTAGCTCCTTGAAAAGTGTCATCCACCTCTGCAACACAGTAATTAGTTGAAAGGGCAGAAAGTAAGGATTGGAACAATGCAATTCTTACCCATTTTCTAGTTGTTTTTCTTTTCTCTTAGGGAAAACAAAACGTGAGTTGGAACAGCAGGGCTGCATTTAAAACAAAAACAAAACCCTCTTCCAAAATACCTCCATGTATAAGAGTGGGAAACTATTTCTTGCAATTAGGTCAAATCAGGGTATTCCGCAAGATGTGAGATGGCTCAGGAGGCACTTCTGGAACAAAGTGCAGTGGAAAGCTTAACACCTTCTCTGTTTAAAAGGAAGAGAAGAAACTTTACAGATTTGATCTTCGTTGTCTGAGAAATCAAATAATATTTTCAACATTTATATTCATTCTGAATTAATGGAAATGCCACAATGATCATAATTTTTTGGCCTAGCACAGAAAATGCCAGTTTCATAACAGCTGTACATGTTAACATACTTGTTGTCTTTGGGGTATTTGTATGTCTTACCAGCTTAAATAGCTCCACTAGTTATAAACTAGTACACAAATGTCTAACAGATGTACAAGTTGACATGAGAAGGAAAAAAAAAAGCACAAAACCCATCACTCTTTCACAACTAATCTGCTTTAATGTAGGATACACAGCCCACTTGCGCTTCCTTCCCTGTGAATGCTTTCTTACTGTGAGATCCCTGAATCCCAGCCTGCTCTTTGTTCTTTCATATTTGAAATAGCTGCTGGACTTTTATAAATGCTCCATCAGTCTTTTTTAATTGTCTCATGAGACCCAGTATTCTGAACAAGCATAAATAAATGCCTTCAAAATGTCTGAGACGGGCTTACTGGGAGGAGTGAGGTGGGTACATTCCCACTTATGTAACAGCAGAGGAACCGTGACCCTGAGAGGTCCTTTCCTCCCCTTATCGGCAACCTTGCAGCATTCATCTCTGACAGATTTGGTTTTCATTTACTTAGCACATCAATCTACATCTAAATAGTTTTGAGCTCCTGGTTCTTCTTCTTCCTGGTTCCTTTTGTGACTTTGGGCCAGAGCTGTGTGGAGTTGATGCTTCTTCTTTCTCTCACCTCCTGTTTGCTATGTCCTTTCTTCAGGGAAGGAACTAGTCTTGTTTGGGATATGTCCCCCAGTGTGGTCCTGCAGAGAGGTGGCCTGAGCAAGCTGCATGTGAACACACACAGCTTGTAGTAATGGAGCACAGAGATCTTTGGAAATAAATCTGAATTTTATCCTCAGAATTGCAATAAAATAATCTCCCTTGTCTGCCAAATGAATGGGGCTTTACTGTTTCTGGTGCCCAAGCTGGCTGGCTTATTGTCAAGGCAGACTGCATGGCAGTGTTTTTTGTGGCACCATCATCTATATAACTCAAATTCGGCTCAGCAGTGGAGAAGACTTAGGCTGATCATTCACTGAAGTGAGTTTCTCCCTCTAACTGTTGCACAAAGTGTATGCTCTTGTATGCTATATAATGCTGAAACTGTTCTCTCATTATTCAGCATGATGTATTCGTGAAGGAAAATACTTCTGGGTGAATTACTAGTCCATTCTTTCAGGAGGGTAAATGAGGAATACATTCCTGCCACTTCAGGAGAGACCTCAGTTCTCTGTTGAGCATCCATTACATATACTATCATCAGGTTTAACTAGATGTCAGTTAAAAGGTTGCAAATGCTGTATCCTCAACAGTGCTATGGCTCTTGCTGGTTTACTGGCACCAGTGCGACCTAGATAGACTAGGATTTCCCCCCGCATTCTTTGCTGTAGATCCTGTCTATGGCTTTTGGGTTAGCCTGTTCTCCTTCATCAAGAGAAGCAGTAAACAAGCTGGTAAATCTGTCCTCTCTGTTGTCAAAGTGTAAAGTTACACCGCATCTGTACTTTCTTCTTCATTTTGTTTTTTAATAATCTATTGGGTTTGTTTGTTCAAGTTAATGAAAATAGTATGTTATTGTTATGTAGTTATGCCAAAACACTTCACCAGAAATTTCATAAATGTTTTCTGGTGCATTGCCCGGTTTCATGTGGTTTCACTTTTTCCCTTCATATAGAAGAAAAGCACATGGAAGATAAAGATCTTAGGGTTAATATAACAAGAAAAAAACCCTGGGAAGATTCCCTTAAACAGCAAAAAAGGAGTTAATGAAAAATCAAATACAAATGAATTACTGTCTGTCTGGCTAACAGTAAAGCTTTAAGGTCTCAATCACAGCTTTTATTTGCAATGGTAAGCATTCATTCTCAGCAGGAGTCCAGCCAAATTTGGGGGGGACCTTTTGTATGAGAAAGTACAAATCACCACAGGGAAAGGTTCTGCCACCTAGCACTTGCAGCTTCACAAAATTTCAGGATTGTCCTTTGCTCCTATTAGCATGCCTCTAGGGCTAAGAAGTTACAATTAAAAGGAGAGTCTCTGCTTCCAGGGAGTTCACACATGAAGGTCAAAAAACCCAAGGGGAATCAACATTTTTTGTGTGTGTGTGCAAATCAGCAGGCTGCTACAAACGGCATTGCGCTAGCCTATCTTTTAGGTGCCTCTGACTTGTTCTGTTAGTACAAAGAGGCTATGTTCCCAGAATACCTGCATTAACCAGCCTGTGCTGGGCTGGTTGTTCAAAGAGAGGATCCCCTCTACTGATCATGATACCAATGCTACGTGGTGTAAGTGGGGAGAACTGATCACACCATGGGCCCGAATGGGGAACCCCAACCACCCTGGGAACCTGGAAGTGATCATGGAAGGCAGAGACTTCAGAGTATCACCCAAGGAGGTGACCCATGCTGAAGATGCCCCGCTGTGTACTAAATTGCCAGAAAAAGAGAAGCAATATGTCCTGTTCACTGATGGGTCTTGTCAGACTGTGGGAAACCACTGGATGTGGAAAGCAGCTGTGGAGAGTTACACCAGAAACTGCTAAAGGAGTAGGTGAATCGAGTCAGTTTGCAGAGGTGAAAGCCATCCAACTGGCCCTAGAAATTGCAGAATGAGAAGAGTAGCCAGTACTTTATCTCTGTGCTGACTCATGGATGGTGGCAAGTGCCCCGCGGGGATGGCTACAGCAATGGAAGCAATCCAGCTGGCAGCACAGAGGTAAACCCATCTGGGCTGCTGCATTACTTGGCCTCTTTTCTCAGGTGACAAGTGATAGGACGCAAAGCAGCAGCCTCAAGTTGTGCCAGGGAAGGTTTGGATTGGATATCAGGAAGAATTTCTTCATGGTAAGGGTGGTGAGGCATTGGAACAGGCTGCCCAGGGAGGTGGTGGATTCACCATCCCTGGAGGTATTTCAGAGCCGTGTGGAGGTGACACTAAGGGACACAGTTTAGCGGTGGACTTGTAGTGTTAGGTGGATGGTTGGACTTGATGATCTTGTAGGTCTTTTCCAACCTAAATGATCCTGTGATTTCTGTGATCTGTGTAAAAACCGTACTTCTGGAGGTGGCACCTGGGAAGTTCTGGAGCCATAAGAAAGTGGATTATTAGAAGACACACTATAAGAAACTGTAATTTGTGCTTACACATTGCATGGACTTTGAGTACAGGAGACTTGCAAGGAGGTATATGTATGTAAGAGTAGAATTCATCCCTTTGAAGTTAAATATGTCTGCTAATTTAAAATTAAAGCCTGAATTCTGATAAATCAGCCTTATATCCCATCTTTGTGTCCTGGTGGTATACATCTATTGAGGTTTGGGGCCATGGAACTTCCTGGATATTCTGAAGCAGTAAAATATTCCTCATTTCTGATTTCTGTGCTGTTCATGTTAAAGTTACTGGAAAGCTCTCTGATTTTATTCAAGCAGGATCAAGCTCTCAAACATAATTTAAGACTTCAGCCATTTCCCATTGCAGCAACTAGGTCCAAAAGCTAACAGCTAGTTGCACATACTGATTGCCAAATGGAAGGAAAACAGGCTGAAAGAAGCATAAATATAAGGGGTACTGAAAGTAAATTTATTGGAAATGAACACTGAATCTGAATGAAAATCTGAACTACTTCCAAGTTAGTTTCAAAGAACTGATACAGCAGAAAAAAAGTCTTCTTGGCCAGCATTATGTCCCTTACCTTAGATAGACTAGCCTATCAATGATGTATAGTGGAGTCACATATTTTTCTATGATGCATCTGCCAAGTATCTATATATGCAAGTGAATTCACAGAGTCTGAATTGCTTTCAGAGGCAGAGATGTAGACATCTAAGCTCTCAAGTCAGAGTAATGTGACTCTTCATAGCTGGATACTTTTTTTTCTCTAGTTGCATATACACTAGTTCATATTTCCCAAAGACCAGCCACAGCTGCATGGAGTCATGTGATGAGGCACATCTACTTTGTCAAGCGACATGGTAGGGGACATGACGCCAGCCCCAGAGCACAGTTTCTGAATATAGGGTCTAGGTTTCAGTGTTGGGCCACAGTTTCTCCCCTGCTCTAGGCCACCCTGGGTCTAATAATTTAGCTTTTAATTACAAGGAAATTAAGCACAGTAAAAGGAACGAAGAGCTTCATGTGATGAGTTGGTGGGCAATGGTAAACCGTGCCAGGTAACCTCTTAGTCCAGCAGCCCCCATGTCCTTCTCGCCCAGAGCTTTTCTGCTCACCTTCTCAACCCTATTCTTCCAGTACTTTTTTATCTGCAAGTCTCCAAACTACTGCTTGCTCCAGCCCCCTTCACACCTCCCCATCTCCAGACGCTGCCGATCCATACTGCCAGCCCTCCTTGTGCCCTGTCTCCCACCGCCCTTATGTGTCCCCCAGCTACAGCTCAGCCTGCTTTCAGGAGGCCCCAGGCTTGTTCCATCCCCACCACTGCCCGCATCCACCACTGCCCTCCCGCCCCGGCCCTGTCAGCTCCCTGCCCTGATTGTCCCTGGAGAAACAGCGAGGTTTTAAGAACCTGGAAAAAGGCTGCAACTGTGAAAAGCTTTCCAGAGCTGCCCTTTGAAGGGGGCAAAGTGTGGGAAAGAGAGACAGCTTTGTCTGGGATCACAGACTGGGAGGATACCATGGTGTTGCTCTCCCAGTATGCAAGGTACCAGTTTCACAGAGGGAGAACACAAGGTAGGGGCCAGTTGCAAGAGTGTTCAGCAGGTGAGACTTGACCGACCCACTAGCAAAGAGCAAGTAGTTGTTCACCAAGCTTACAATAAAAATAACAAGGTCTAGGACACTTGGAGCTGGGAGAACCAAATATGGAGCTATAAGTCCTTCGGGAGGCTGCAGAATAAACTCAATTATGTGAATTTCCTCTCACATACAGAGACACACTATTTAAATGAACACGTGTCTGTCTTGTCCTCTTCCTCCCACATTTTCCTCCTCTTCCTTCACCAGTATAGGCACAACAATAAAAATTTACTTCTTTGATTTTGGAAAGCTGGACTGCACATCAGTAACTTCCCTTTTGAAATCTAAACTGAAAAATTATGTGCACAAGTAGACCATATTGTGCTCTTATTCTTGAAGCCAAGCTCCCCTCGGGTACCTATATAGCTCGAAACAGCAGTGACAGGATATACAGCTGGACAGAGTATTTCCAGTGAGCCACTTTCCACTGGACAGTGACATTTTGGTGGAATGTGTTGATTCTGTCAGAAATTGCACTGGGAGGCAGTCTGGTAAGCAGGTGGGTGGCCAGAACCACAAAAAGCAATTTTTTAACAAAATTCCATTATAAATTTCTTTTGTCCTTCTGACTTTTCCTTCCAATTTGAAATAAAAAATAAATAAATCTGGAAATGGTAATTTTTCTGTGGAGCAGGAATTCCTCCAGCCCTAACCAAAAAAGAAACTATTTGTTTGTTTTTCCATTTGGCTCTTTCTCTCCGTTTCTCTGGCTTCTCTCACTCAGCTACCCTTCCCAATCCCCCTTTTTGTTCCTTCTGCTCATTTTTCCCCTTTCACCTCTCCATTTCTCAGCTGAATTGTTTTCTCACTCCTGGCTTTGCCATCTATTTCACAGCCGATCCTTTCCCGAGCATGAACTCAATAACACTGGAGGTGAACTTTCACACTCGTGTTGATTCAGAGGATTAGGATAGACAGGTTTGCCCCTCTCTATGCAGTAAGTAAGGTTAATGTATAAACTTCCTCTCCCTCTGCTTTATATTCTGCTCGTTTTTATTATCTTAACTTACTGTTTTGTTTTAAAACCCTGATCCATATCTAAACATAACCTCATGTGAACTGCCTGGCCACCATCACCACCACCACCACCACTTCGCCCAGCTCCCCTCTTTGAGTAGCAGAGTTGCTGTTTGAAACAAGACCATGAGTTGGAAATGACTTCAGTGTTCAGTGCAGTACCTTCAGTAATGTAGTTCGGTAATGGAGTTCCTGCTATATGCACCTTTTTCCTTTCAGCCTGAGAAAAGTTTTACCTCCCTTATTAGTTTCACTAGCAGTAGCACAGGTTGTTTTAATATTCTGTGCTGCCTGTAACATATTGCAGATGTACCTGTGTGAAATGGTCTCTCGTTATTGGAATGCAATAAAAAGAAAACAAGCTTCTCAAGAGGAAAGAGGGTAAAAGAAAAAAGTTAACCCAGTTTGGGCCTGAAATTCCCCAGATTTTTATACTAGCATTAACATTTTATAATACAGCTATTAAATTACCCATAGAGGTGCATTTAAAAAGGCTCTGGGCCAAATTCCATAATCTTTCCTTTACTCAGTCCCTATATCAGTTGCTGAGGCAGTAATAGAGACTGCCTGGTTAAGTCTGAAGAACATTTGCAAAAACACCATTGTGACTCTAGGACCTCTTCCCTGACATGTTGAAGCCTAAGGATAACGTTTCACTGAGAAAAATGAGGGGACACCCGACACAGCAGGCACCACGCTAGTTCTAGCTGTGATGGGGTCGGGGCATCTTGCCCATGCTGGACCCCAGCTCGGGGCAGAGCTCACCAGCTCAGCTGCACCTTGCTGACCTAGCTGCAGTGCTTGAGATCTGCCCTGATATTCACACGTGTTTCTGTGCCGTAGCTTGAGTGAGCTTGTTTTGTCACCTCTGCACTGTGTTTCCTTGCATGGTGTGTTTCTGCTGTGAATTATTTTTAAATGGGACTTAGGCTCCTCAGTTGACTGGAGACTCTCAAAACGTCCAAGGAAAACATGAGGGCCAAATGCTTTCCCCTGAAGGAATGTCCTCATCTGGTATAGATCTGACACACCATGTTTTTTCTCATTAAGCATGCAATGTGTTAGGATACTTCAAATTGGGCAAGATATATCCATGTGTTGGCTGCCCCTGAAGGGAAAGGGCCAAGTTATCCAACAGAACAGCATCCATGTTGATCTGAAGGATGTTAGACACAGCACGGAATAGGTAACAAGATCAAATGATACGTCTGTGCACTTGTTCTGTGCACCCATTGCCATCTCTGAAAGGTTTTGGTCCAACTGAGCTGGCAGATTAACTCATCCTCAAATTCTAAAAGCACCTTCAGATTGCTTGCATGCTCATGTATGGGTCTCCAGCTTGTAACCTGAGGCCAGTGCAAGCCTTTTAATTTGTTTTAATCCACTGCCTTTGTGAAATGAAACCAAGACAGAACATCCTGCTCTCCCATAGAAGAGTACAGGACTGTGTCAGTGTATTTCTCATGTCAAGCTGCATTATTTCACACCAATTTACTCCAAATTATGCAACAGTTTCTTGCAAACACTGATTTTTCATCAGGGTTCCTGTTTCCAAGTGTGGTGTGTATAGCTCATCTCTTCCAGTTTGAGTACTTTATTACCCATTGACTGTGGAGCTAGAAATAAGAATGGTTTCTTAGAATAAGAACAAAATCTGTGATCTGAATGGATATAGTGTACAGGATGAATGTGAGGGTTGTTGTAATGCAAGGGCTGAAAACAAATGTGTGGTGGTTGGTCCCATACCAAAGCAGAGTTCACTAAAAATCTGGTCCAGGTCAGCATAGCCTGAGATTCTGACTTGTGTTTGTGTAAATCCATAAGTTTGGTGATCTAAACAAAGGGGAAAAAACTGTCTTTGGCCCTCTGCGCCTTGAGAGAGGGTGCACAGTAAGAAAGAAACTGAGTTATAGTGGAAAGGAAAAAAAAGCCATTGTGCAGCAGTTGTTTGTAATGGGCTAGATAATCAACCTGGTGTAATTTGGCAAAGCTCTGCTGCCTTCAGTGAAGCTGCCCCTGTTTATACCAGCTGAAGACCTGGCTTGCTGTAATTTATCATTACTGTCAGCAGTCCTTGTAATTTCAATCTTACAGCATCTATGAAGACCAATGCATTACAGACAGCTTCTCTTCTGGGCCAGAGGGAATCATAAACCTTCTGGTAATCTTGGATAATCCCTGAAGCTATGAGTCACTAGAAGCAGAGGCCCTTCATGCATCGTTTGAACCCCTAATTATCCAACATGTGTGGGTGAAAAGTGAGAGGCAACAGCAGGGCCAGCAGCAGGCAGAAAACACTGGATGAGCGATTTTGAAGGGAACTTTCTGTTAATGTAAACAACTTCTTTCCTTGCTAATAATGCACCTGTTAGCAAATATATTCCTGGAGAGCGGCTCTCATGCATCTGCTTACGACTTTGCAGAGGAAGTAGCTAATTGACATTAGGGGACTTAGAGGTGCTTCCTGACTATAACTGTGCAGTATTTAACACTGCTTTATAGAGCACAATGCTCAAAACACTGCCAAAAACTGCAGAGTCCTGCTAGAAATGTGGAAGGCCTCCATGTCCAGAACGGTGACCCGGAATTTAATACGTTTCCAGGTAGAATTAACAGCACTCTGGCATGCAGCCCAGTCTCTTCCTCCGTGCAGCATGAGTCCTGATGAGAGCTTTTTTCCTCTCTCGGGGACTAATCGCATCTCTTTGAAAAGAGATGTGATTCCCTTGATCATCCCCTGTTCTGCAGGGTGGCACAATCAGAGGTATTGAAGAGAAATCTGGTAAACTGGAAGAACATTTTAGAAGGTGGGTGTGGGCAGCAGCAGCAGCGGCAGGTCTCACTTTGTGCCAGGCTCAGCATGTGCTGTGCAGAAGGAAGGAGGCATTCAGCCCTTTGGTGGCATACTGCTTTGAAACTGCTTGTTGTCTACACTACGCAGGTGGGGTTCATGCTCTGATCTGCAGCCTACTGATAATTCAAATGAGCAGAGGGTGTCACTAGGAATGCAAGCTCCTCTTTGGGCATTATATTTCTCAATTCAGTAAAAAGGAAACATATTTAACCAAGTTTCTTGAAGAAACAAAGTTAATAAGCTTGCTCATTGAACATTGTTCCCTATCTGTTGAACTTTCTGGTTGATTTCAGTGATATCCAGATCCTACATATTCTTGACAAATTCACCAGAGAGAGACAGAGGTTTATGACTGCCCGAAGTATGTGAAAAGTGGGTGTAAAACTCAAGCCTTCATAGACACAGAAGTCGACTGATCCTAAGACACAATCAGAAGGAGGCTCAGATGATCTTTTAATTTAAATACTGCTTCTGCTGCATTTCCAGCCAGCCACATGACAGAACTGAAGGAATTTCTCATGGGACAGGTGGGGCCTTTGAAGGTAGCAATGGATAGAGCCTTTTTCAACCAGTGGTGTTACTTCTGGTCATTGCTCAAGGATAAACTGGGCATTTATGTGTTGAGTCTGGACTTTCAGAGGGGAATGAGCTGATTGAAGTTCAGCCAGCAAGAAGGTGGAGAACATTGAGACCCTGTACTCATAGGCTATGAAACTGCTGCTGGCTTTAAGGCATATCTAAAGCATGTCTGGCAGTTTGGTGTCTCAGGTTAGCTGGAACTATTTGGGCATTGATGAAGGATTGCTTCCTTAAACACCAAACAGACTGGCACGGGCTCATGGGGCTGCATTGTCAGAGCATGCTTCTGGGGGAAAGGTGGGGTACAGGAACTGCTCCATCTCTCAAAGGTATTTTCAGGTTTACCCCAATGGCTGCAGAGCACAGCTGGTTGATGAAAATCCTGTGGATCTGGCTGTGGCCTTGTTTCAGAAATTATTGCAGCAGAGCACTCTCAAACAACAATCTGTTATATTTCCAGGAATACTTTTTCTTCTCACTATAGATGGAGCTTTTGCTCTTCTTTGCTTTTAGTTTAGCCTGCATAATCTGTTCCCTTCTTTCTTTTTTCTTTTAGGGAATTAATTTGTGAGCAAATTCCAAAATGGAAAATATTTTAAAAACTATAAACAATTTCTTTTGTTTTCTTGTGGGGGTCCATTAGCTGGCACTGGTCGAACGAAGAAATCCCATTGCTCTTACAGCCGATTTGTTTTGATTTTCTCCTTTGGTTTATTTTATAGTTACACAGGCAGGATGGGTGGAGATCAGATCAGTATCATTGCGATCCCTGTTATATCTGTCATCTCACAAGTTTGTTTGCTTTCCAGAAACGATTGGTGTTGATTTCAGCAGTTCTATCAGTTAGAAAATTGTGCCAGTCAGTACTTTTGTAGCCAAAGCACACCTACTTTTTCCATATGCAGGAAGAAGAAGGTTACTTATCCACAGCTTGTGTGTGCATCCAGAAAGCTCTAGCATATCTCTGAATGCTGTGAAACAGCCTCTCCTTTGCTGTGCATAAATTTTCCATTTACTAAACAGCTCTGACTTCTTTCTCACCTGCTGGTATGACTCTGTGCAGAAGTGACCTCCAAAACTCCACTTTTCTTATTAAAAATATCTTCCAAAACCTAATTTTATTTTTATTTTTTTTCTTTTGAAGACTTTGGAAGCAACCCTGGGCTGATGGAAATCAGCAGCAATGTTGACATATATTTCACAGGGTCTAAGCTTTCATTCAGTAATGTTATACTAAAGTGTAGATCTTCAAAGAATTTCTCACTAGAGGTTTTCTCAACTTCTACTTCTCAACTACAGAGTCAGGCTGGGAATAGATGCTTCCCTGTTAATTTAAATGGTGCTTGGCTAGATGCTATATCCCTAAATCATGACAGTATTACTCTTTCCAATGGATGATTTTGCATATGGGTCCTCTTTGTAAAGCCCCAGAAGATGCAGACACTCACACCATATGAAAAATAGGTAACAGAGGAAATTAAGACATTTTATTTGTCTTGCAGTCAAGAAATCAGACCAGCTGCCTTGATCTCCGTCAAATGGGAAAAGGCATTAATCAAAATGAAAGAAAAAGAAACCTCAGTCATCTTCATTTGATCATTCTACTACTCAGCTCTTAAGCAGAGGTAGGTAAAACACTTCTGGGCATATTTAATCCGTTCTGGTTTTCCATGACTTAATTTACACCCAGTTTTCTTGAGAGAGAACTTGAAGCCATCAGCAATATGCAACAGGTCAGGACACAGAGAAAAAAATACACACAGTGGGAATCTGCATTAGGGCAATGATGGTGCTCAAGATTAAGATAGCTAGTGGTCAGCCCACAGAAGAGTCAGGGCCAAATTTAATGTTAATTTAAATAGTACATCAGTTCCAGGAAGGTATGAATCAGAAACTCTGCAGAACTGGGTATTGCAGAAAAATCATATAGTTTTGGTCTTCAGAAACTGTTTATAAAAAAATTAAAAAAAAAAAAAAGGGCAAAACAAGCAAACAAACAAAAAACAAACAAACAACAACAACAACAAAATGAGAATAGCAGAAAGGGGGCTGTAACAACCAATAAAGATGATAAAAAAAGATTTCTTGCATTAGCAAGAAATATCACCTAACTTATCACTAGCATTGCAGGTTCATTCTAGCATGTACTGCAGCACATCTGAGACTGGCATTTGAGAGCAAGACATGAGTCTTACAATGAGGCTGATGTTTGAGTTCACTTGCATATGCTTATGTCTTTGGCAGAAGCTGAATTTGTCATGTTCATATTCAAGACTGTTGGTTGAATCAAAGCTGTAGGTATAAAAACAAAGTTGCTTTTCACCTGAGTGGTTGGTTTAGTATTTGACCAGAGGAAATAAAGTTGTTGATCTTCTGTTATTTTTCAGTGGCACTGCATTAAAGTGTGTTCAGAAGGCTTGATAAAGTATTTTTCATAGAACCATTATTGTGTGGCTGATTTATGCGGCTACTTTGATGGTAAGGAAGTTTAATTAGTAATAGCTGCAGTTCTTGAGGAGAATTTTAACAAGGTGCCTCACATATGAAAAGCACAGAAGTCTCTTTGTTCTGAACAACCTCTAACAGGGTGTAAAGGAGACTTTTGCTCACTCTGCTCGTTCTGATAAATTAGCAGGTCGCTTTGAGCAAGTAAGCGGAACAAGATCACAAATAGCACTGAGCATCAAGCCTTGGCTCGCTGAGGGAGCAGTTGGACCATTGCTAAACTGCTGCAAAAAACGTATCCAGTCACAACATCAATGGTGGGCTATCCTTCCTTGCTTCGTGGACACGGAACTTCCAACTCCTTTTCTAGCTGTCTCTAGCTAGGTGTCTAAAATCTAAGCTACATCTGAGATGTCTAACATGTAAGCTATTCCCCTGTGAATGTAGAGAAATTGGTACAGCTAGAGAGTGAGTCACCTCATCCAAACACAGGCGTTTAGGATAAGCCAATTAAATTACTGTAACAAAATCAGCTGAAAACAACCTTTCATGCTCTCTGTTACGAAAAACATAGGTGGGGCTGGTATTGCAAGGTCCCACTAATTCGTGCTGTGTACCCATTTGGAGCACATAATGTATTCTCATCTTTCCGGATATTAGGTTTTGGAAAGAAAACGGATAAACAAGTTGTTTGAAACCATAAATCTGATATAACTTTTAATAAATATTTTGCTGTTGTCTGAAAAGCAGTGCCCACACCACTGACTAAAACAGGCCAGAGCTCATTCTCTGCGCTAAGGGCCAGCTGGCGGGCCACCGATCCCGTCTGCAGCCCCGACCTCACGGCCCTCTCAAACCAGAGATGTGAGGCTGCCTGGTGGGAACAGCCCTGGCAGGGCTGTTGCCCTGGGCAAGGGCGCACTATGCACTTCACCGTGGTGAACCAGACCATGAGCTCTGCCCTGCCTGTTTCCTATTTACTGGTATAGACACAGGCAAGAGGCTTTATCCCGCCAAAACATGCTTACCACTGAAAACACTTTTTTTTTTTTTTTAGCAGCAGGAAAAGACCAGAGACTCAAATGGGATACTGTGTGCTCTGGCAGAGCTAGGATGTGTTTGAAGCTGGGAGGGCTTCCCAGGTAGTTGGGTATAATTTCATATGTCCTTTAAGAAATATCTCCAAAGGGAAAGTTACATTGCCTGTATGGTCTCTAAGTGACTCCTGATCAAACTACTTTTGATTATTTCAGCTACAGCAGATAGAGTACTTGGTGGTGTCTTGAATCCTTCTCTAGGTGTAGAGATGGCAGCTTTTATACATTTTGTAAATGCTCTGAGAGCTTACAATACTCTGGAAAGAGAGCAGTGGAATGGAACAATCATTTATTTCTGGCATCTTAGATGTATGGCACATAAAAGAAAAAGAAGTAGGCTAAGCATTTATCAGACATGAGGATTTATGATGAGACTAGGAGAGGTCAAGAATACTGTCTTCAATTCTTTCTTTTTGATGAACTGCTTTAAAATGTTAAGGTCTAAGGCAGGTCTGAAGTCTTCAGTTTAGAGGAGATAAGGAACTAAAGTGAACAAAACTTCTTTCTGCAACATCATTAAGGAACTACCTCTCCAGCTCTGGGAAACCTGAGGATAACTGTACAATGGAATTAATGTGGTCTCACAAGAATTGAAAAGGAGATGGATGGTCACCAGGAAGGGACTAAAACCAGAAACTATAAATCACTTCCTGTGTCTAGAGCTGAAGTGATTTTCCAATGGCTAGTGGGATAGTTTAGAAGTTAGCTTTTGTGAATAACATCTCCTACTTTCATAGGGATCCACTTTGAAGCTTATGTACATAGAAATGGGAAGTTATTTCATTATATTTAATCTTCATCTTAAATCTCCAGGACAAGAAATCTTGTGACTCCATACAACTCTCACATTTGACTCAAAGAAACAAGTTATTAATAATAAGGATGATTGCCATGATGTGGACAAATGGGTGAGTTCCTAGGTTTACTTGCATTAGATACTGCCATAAACAATCAAATCTGTGAGAGTTGCAAATGGGTTCATAAATTCATACAAATTCATATAAATTCATATTTTTAATTATGCAGACCCAATGGCTATAGAAGCACAATCTTTAAGGAAAAGAGATATAGATCTCTGTAAGCTCTGGTGGGCATCTGTACATTCTGAAAAAAAAACAAAACAACCAGCAGTACATACACTCAAGCGGATTTTTTTTGGTCTTGGATATATAGATCTTATAGATGAAGGCAATGAGATTCAGATGTGTCATTAAAAACAAACAAATAAACAAACATTTTTATATTTATTAGGTGGCATGAGATAAAGAGCTGTATATAGCCCCTTATATTTGCAGAGTAAGGAAGCTGGCGGTGCCTCTTATTCCTTGGCAGCAGCATCACAATATCAGCACAGATGCCCATGGTGATAAAGGTTTCTTATAATGCAAACAGTTATCAGCTTTTCCAATAGGAAATGCTGTGCCAGATTCCTTAGCACCCTGCAGGCACTGTGTGCTAGGCCAGCTCCTGTGCTGCTGCCTCTCCCCATGGAGAAGGAGGTCTGCACATGGGGCTGAAATGGATCCAGACTGGCAAGCTGCAAGCAGCTCCTTTCTACCTAAATTCAGCAGAAAGCTGAAGAATATCACCAGCGAAGAAGGAAGGATTAAAATAAATGAGTGGAGCATGTAGGACACTTTCCATTGCATGGCAAGAGTTTGTGAGCTGGTTCAGAGGGACAGCACTTTGACATGGGTCTGTAATACACCATCCAGACCTCTTGTGGTTGTCAAACCTCAGGATGTTCCTACTAGTCAGTTGGTGTGTATTTCATGAAAAATGCCTGGTATATTACAGTTAGAATTGTATTTATAAATTGAAAATTCTTTACAGCTTGTTGGTCTTTCTCAAATATCTCTGTGTTTTTTTAAATAGTCTCCTGCGCACACTTCTATTTACTTGATTTATAAACCCTGTAATTTGTGGTTTCCTGCAAATTTTTCCTTGAAAATGTAACAAATTAATCAGAGACCTGAAAATGTATTAACTACAGGTCTTTGTAGTGCATTTCCTGTCATTCATACTGTGAAGGATCCCAGGGAAATCCGCTAACTGAGAGAAATCAAGAGCAATCAGAACAGATACAAGACAAACTGGGAAAATCAACAGTAATTATGTACTGAGAACAAATTAATGAATACATTAAACAGGATTCTTTTCTTTTGCAGAAAGAGTAGACATAATTAAGAGTAGGGACCAATTAGTGTCTTTCCGTGTGACAAGGAGAGATGTTAAGGTAAAGGGCAGATGGAACAATTAAATTATGCAGGTGAATCAATCTGGGAGGTAGCAAAAGCAAATGATTAACTGGATGCCCTAATCTAACCTATGAGATAACTACAGCATGAGAATTAAACAGCAGCATGTGCACAGTTTTATATAT
>VXAA01006877.1:162647-188794 GCA_013399115.1 Anseranas semipalmata | reverse complement strand
ATATATATATATATATATATATATATATTACACCTACTGTTGTGCAAGGAGTCTTGCAGACTTGGTCTCATCTCAAACAGAGGTTGCTTTGGGCCATATCAACATGTTGTCTATCAGCAAGCATTCTGTTAGCTCACTCATGAAGGCTTCTCCAGTGAAGGTCTGCCATGGGCACCTGCACTTCAGATCTTGGTGATACTTTCAGAGCCTTTCAGGTGCGTTCAGCCTGGACACCGCAGTTTGTATGACATGCATCCCACAGCAGACACCATACTCTGAAATGGCCTTTTTAGTGCTTTCCTTGCCTATTTGACACTAGTGCTTATACTATCTGCCAGCTTTGCCCAGGAGCTAGACATTTGTCATGAGCAGCCTTCCTCAAGTACCTCCAGGGTTCACCTAGACCTGCACCTGTCAGCCCATGTTATATTGCTACAGGTAGCTCTCCACTGTTCATTGCACATAGTTTTTCCTTAATGAGGCTGTGGTGTGGGGCTCTTTTGTGAGACAGGTGCACATGGATAGTGTAAGAAAGTGCACCAGAGGGTAAGGTATTAAGTGTTTGGACCAGAGGTTTTCCCTCCCAGCAGTCCTATGGGGTGCTTTTATTGCTAACTCCCCAGTGGATTGTTCAAGACTAAGACATTTGCCCTCAAAGTCTTTGGAGTGACAGGGTTGTGTGGGCACTGCCCAATACCTTTAGATCAGCATGACTTTTTTTTAATATCTGCTTTCTTCTCTCTCTTTTTTTTTTTTCTCTCTGAAGGATGCACTGGGAGGGAATATACCACACTCCCACAAATCTGCATCTGTATGTTTGGACACGCTGCTTTCTGCAGTTTTGAGCAATTACACCAGGACCAGATGTTTGACAAACTCACTGGAGCCTGAATTAGCACTTACAAGCCTTTTTTTCTATAATGTTAATGCCTTTTGGCAAAACTGGATACAACCATTTCATACAGCACAGGCCATCGAAGTACATTGAGAAAGTAAATTTTTAACTGGTGGCTGGTAGATGGATTCTCTATTTTCTACTGCTGATATTTGGAGATTTCTAGTGTCCCCGGGATGGACTTTACTAAGGTATAGATAGTGACAGTCTTAACTAAGGTGTATGTAGAAGACAGTGACAAAGACAGAAGTTTTAGGCATACAAAATTTGTTACAGTTTGGGTTTTCTTTTCTCTTTTCTTTCAGTCTTACTGTGATTTTCACCCGATTTTCACAACTTTTGTCAAAAGTTATTCAGCTTTTGATTGCTGAGAGCTCACAACTGGTTAGTTTTATGACAAGTAGTCAACAGCTTTTGCAGGGAAAAGAGAAAACATTTTTAAATTAGCTTTCTTTGATAAGAACATAACTCTCTTAGGATCAGATAGGGTCACCAAATTCCTCGACTAGTGTTGATGAGATTACTCCTGCTCCTCCAAATTCTATACTGATTCTTTCTTTATTTCAATTTGTGTACTGCATCCACAGCAATGAGAAAGTACTTAGATGGCTGATATACGTCCATCTTCTCTAACCTTCAGGCAATGTGGTCAAGTCTGAGACTCTAAATCTGGGTTTAAATTACATTATAATGCTACTTTTAAAGGCAGATATGTTTTTACATGTACTGGAAAACAGTCATACACATGCTTTGATATTTTCTTTCTGACAGAAAACAACAGTGCCTGCAGCCCAGACATTACTTTTGAACAACTATAACAAAAAAAGGAAATGTATGTGGAAGGAAAAGAAACTTTACACAAAAGAAAACCCTTTGTAGAGAAATGCTAGAGTCTGTACAATATTCCAGCTTTTCTTTGCAAAGAGAATACAATAAGGTTGAGTTACATCTTCTAGGAAGATCATACCTGTAGGTTAAGGTAAGTAGACTGCTCTTTTTGAGCTGAACTCAGAATATAAACTGGACTATTGCACTGGGTTATCTTCGTGCCTGTAATTATTCTAACTCTCCACTGGATGTCAATACTGCTTAATACAAATGTTGGCTCAGACTTCACTTCTTAGAGCAGAGCAAGCCCTGCTTTTAGAGGCGATTACCTTCTGAGAGAGTAATTAGGTAAGGGATGTAACTGTAGCAGGTGAACCCTGGCCCATCTGGGGGTAGGCAGTGGATAGCTGTTAATAGCAAAGGTACTTCTTCCTCCCTTCCTTGAGAAGTTAGGGTTGCAATTGAGTTTCTATTATATAGTTGATGTTGTGCCTCTCTGCAAAAACCTCTGCCCTGGAAAGGTTGGCAGAATTGGGAACCTGGTGCCTAAGATAGATATGGTATTCTAGAATAACGACACCCTAAAACCATTGCAGGGCTACCTTCCACTTTGTACAGCGAGGAGACTGACTTACAGAGCTCAGGCACTTGAAACCTGGTGCAGGAAAGACACACAGAGTAAGTTTTCATCAAAAAAGTTGTTAAGACCACGTGGCGAGTATTAAAGCCAAAATTACTGATTGGCTTGAACAAGCCTTATTTAAGCTCTGAACTTGCAGGAGCTTCCACCCCTTCTGCTCCTGCCTAAAACTAATCGCCTGGTGCATGTGCTGCTGTTGCCGATCTGCTCCTCGGCAGAGCAGAGGCGTAGCAGAGATGTTGAAGGGAGAGCCAGCGGCACCAGGACTGCAGCAGCAGGACAAGCAAAGGTGTGAAGGTAAGGAGAGAGGAGGAAGAAAATATCCCTGTCCCACAGATACAGGGATTCGGAGGATATCCTGTATTTCCTCTGAAATCCCAGTGAACTCTTCCTTGCAAGACTTCCATCGAATGAGTAATTCTGTGGTAGTCATGCAATAGAGTTTAGTGATTCTCTATCATCCTCCTGCTGCTGTCAGCATAGGTGAGAACATGCTGTCCTTCAAAGAGGAGGGGACAATTGTGCAGATCACAAAATCTGAGTTAGCAGAGTCTAATTTTTAAATTATTAATTTTTTTTTTTTAAGAAACTCTGAAAGACAACCAGTTTAGCATGATACTTTTGGCTGAGCAGATTTTTTTTTCTCCCTTTCTCTCTTTTTTTTTTTCCACTACCATATGTAGCAAATCAGCTGAAACAAAATGAACAGAAATGGTGTTTCAATGATTGAGCTCCCAAAGCTGAGCTGATGCCAGTGGCACCCCATGCTTCTGTGAGTTTGCCTAACGATGCCTGTGGTATTTAACTTTCATAAGGATTTAATATTTGACACTGTGACAAGATTTTTTTCCAGGCATGCATGGAGTATTTTTTATACATGGAGTGTTTTTTTTTATATTTGGCATATTTATTCAAAATGTACTATATTTAAGATTGCTGTAATCACATACATACATTGGCTACTGGCCACAATGTTCTAGCTATTAATCATACCCCAGAATCCATGGCAGATGTAAAAATTAAGTTTTATTTATCAAACTTACTCATTGGAAATGGCAGCCCAAGAAATTTACTCCTTAGGATTTTGACTTTTCTTGCATATTTCTGGCAATGGGTTCAAGGCTTTAGAAAGGTGTAAATCATTTTTTTTTTTTTGCTCCATCCAGACGGTGTTGGCACAAAACTAAAATTATTTTTCCAGAAATGCAAACCCTTTTGTTTGGATGGCCTTTATATTACTGCCAAATTATACCACCAGTGCTGTTTCTTTAACCTAACACTATTTTCCATTATAATCCCATCTTTCAAGAAACAAAACACAGCTTTCTATCCTTGCAGAAATTTCAGACCCACAGATATGACTACCTTTCGGCTGAGTTGGGAAAATGGTCTCCAGTGACAGGCTTGGAGGATTGCAGTTACTTTTTCCATAAATAACTAGATGAAAAGGCAACAACCTGATACGGAAAAGCAGGTTCAGGAGGAAGGTTGTTTCTGTGCTATGACCCACAAAATATCCATCTCTGACAACACGGGTATATGGGTTTACTTACTAAAAACAATGTCTCTGAAAATAACTTGCATGAGCGTTGTTTAAGTTGAAGGGACCCTAAATGATTGTGTTGCTGGTTCTGCTATTTGCTAGTATAGGAAAAGCTCCTACAACCCAAACTTGTTCAAGTTTTCAATTAAAAAGAACAAATTAGGTACAATAGATCAGAAAGAAAAGAAAAAAAGAAAAACCCAGCAGGGCAAGCATTATGGGACAAAAATACACCCACCATATGAGCATACTGAGTGCTACAGATTTGTTCCTGGGTTTGTTTTTTTGCTTGCAAATTGTTTTTGATTTACATGCATTCCCTTTGTATACATATATGATATATTAAAGTGTAAGAACTAAATTAATTCCAATCGTCTTCTGCTTGGACTAAATATATGTAAACCTTATAATGTCGTGGCTTTATTTTATTTGCATTTGCATTCCAAACATTGTCATAATACATCTTTTTGTTCTTTGAATGATTATAGAGCACTGCTGATCTGTAGAGCATGTGATTGTTCAAAAACCAGTTGCTTTGCTAAGCAGCTTAGAAACTAGCTCAAACGAAGAAGGTATGTGAACAGCGGGATGTAAGAGAGAATGCGGACACCATTGGAGAGCAGGTCAGTGTAAAAGGGACTGCTCTGCTCAGATGCAGCACAGGAAGCATTTGGGCTGTGCTCCCCCAGTCCTGCCAGCCGCTTAGCCAGCATCTCCCCGTTAGAAGCGTGGTTACGCTGGTCTTTCCTTACAAACAGTGGAGAGAG
The DNA here is from genome assembly GCA_013399115.1 of Anseranas semipalmata. Taxonomy (NCBI): domain Eukaryota; kingdom Metazoa; phylum Chordata; class Aves; order Anseriformes; family Anseranatidae; genus Anseranas; species Anseranas semipalmata. The sequence continues at coordinate 184,121 of VXAA01006877.1, read as the reverse complement.
GGGACTCGGGGGCCAGGTGAGCTGACTCAGTGCCTGCTGCTAGAAGGGGTGAATACTTTGCGTCCAGGAAAAAGGTGACTGTCCCAAGTACAGCAGATTGGAAAAGTTGTCCAGTTTGCAGCAAACGCTGTTTAAAAAAATGTACTGGTTGTTTAATCCAGGATGTTCCGTCTGGTGCACCCAGTGCTCCCCAGGTAGGCAGATATCCCCGACACCAAAACCGGCTTTTCCCCCTTGCCAATGAGACATGGGCTTGTGGGGAGAAGCCAAGCAGGGGACGCAAGTCTGCACTGCGAGCCCTGTGGGACGGGGACATCCTCCCCCTGCCCGCCCAGGGCCGCCCGCAGTGGGGGCACACTGGCCAGGTGGCTGCATCGCTCGCCTGAAGAGAGGGACAGGGTGGCTACAGGGGTGGTGGGGAAGCTGATAACACCCTGTGCGGTCACATCCTATGGTACAACTGCTTGACCAGGTTTCCATAGGAAAGGAGCCTCTGGCAGAGGATGGAACAGAAGCTGATTTTTTTTTCTCTGCACCCCAGAGGGTCCCAGCGTGTGCTGTGGTGGATGGAAAGATAGAGGTTCTTCCAGCAGTGTCAGGGTCTAATCCTTCATTTATTTGCCTGTTTTATTTTCTGTAAAGCAGAACTTTTCCGGTTTCTCACTTTGCTGAGAAAAGCAAGTACAAAGAAAATCTGAACTCAGTTCAGTCTGAACCAAACTGGTGTATAACTTGGCCTCCCAGCTGAAATATCGACTATCTGCAAAGCCCTAAAGGAAACCGTTATGTTGATTTGAGGTAGGCTGGTATAAAGCCAACAGCTTCAGTGGACTCCTTCAGACATTAGTGTTAATATCTGTGCAGCTGTTATGAGGGAAAGATGAGTAGTATCTACCAGGTTTTGTCCGTGACTTGAAAAGTGGTCATACAAATTAATTAGCCATGGCACTGCTCAGCACACTCATTATTTATTTGTTCCTAAATAGCCCTCTCAGGTTTTGTTTTGTAAGTTTTCCTACATTCCTCCTGCTTCAATGTCATGTTGTTTGCCAGCATCCTACTTGTGCTCAAAATGGCTAAGATTTGTTTTCCAAAATGTCAGCATTTCCAGGTGTCAATTTTCTTCCCTTTTCAGATGCAGAAGTGCCAGCGGAAGGTTGGCTCTCTTTTTCTGGCTCTGCTGTGAATTAAGTTCAACCTTTCCTTAAGAAGGTTTGTGTTTCAGAACAGCTCATTTAAAAAAACCTGACCCAAGCCCCCAAACAAGATAGTTGATGGAAGAAAAAAGCTCTCTGCTTAGGCTTGAAAGTTCTTCAAGAGGAGGAATGCAAAGGGACTGACGAACTCAAACAGTTCTCATCCATGCCCCTTCTCCATGCCAACATATTTCTTTCTTCCAACTTCTGATCACAAATTAGTAGTTTAGTAACTGACCCTGTAGAGTTTTGGACTATTATTCTATTTGGGTCTGTTTTCACCTAAATAACAACCATCTGGTGGTGTCTCAAATCAGATACGTGTGATGGACTGTGTATAATAACCAGTTCAAGGATTGTCAGGGGAAGGGTTAACATTCTTGCCCTGAGCAGAAGGACCACAGCTGCATGCCGTAAACTTAGCACAAAGATTGTCAAGGTAGAAGGTTTGGGTCAGCTGTAAAGAATTAAGCAAATCCCCCTACTACAAGAAGAGGGAAGAAGAAGAGTGGAATTAAGAAGTCCCTTTCTGTTTTTGTGTTTGCTTCATGGTGAAATAGGTAACTGAGAACATTTGAGGCATACCTCAACCCTTAGCCTCTACACAATTTTTCCTCATGGAGGGCCTTGCACCTTGATCTCATGGAACCTGAGTAATTCATCTTCCTTTCCAGTAATGTTCAAGGTCTGCAGAAGGTGTGTGGAAAAGATGTCATGTCAGTCTGCAAACTCACATGCTATTTTTCTGGAAGTCTGTATCCCCACTTTCAATCTAATGTTGTCTCTCTAAAGGAAAGGTGGAAGGTTCACTCTATGTTGAAATGTTCCCATTGCAAACCCTTCTTCAAGAGCAAGATTGAAGCATAAAGGTGTCTTGTTTTCTGCCAGATGTTATATCCTACTTCAGAACAAACAATTTCCAAAATGCAGAGTTCCCTGAAAGGTTTATCACAGGGATATGGGAAAATGGCACACCTTCCTGCTACAAGTCATAGGACAGCTGGAAACAAAAGCGTGTGTCACAGGATGTTAGAGATGGAAAAAAAAAATATTAAGGGCTGGTTGACTTTGTATATCCAAAGGCTCTTTTGTGGAGAGCAGGAATGTGAAATACTGGAGCGTGCTGCAGAAAGGAGGCCTCCACAAAAAGACAAGGCTGAGGATGCTATTACAGCCTGGGACCATGGTAAGAGTATAGTCTGGACTCCTCGTGATGGGTGGGGAAGGCCACATTCTGCTTTCTTGTTTCTTTCTGCTTTCTCAGGTTCTTTGAGTTTGTCGGGGTGCCAAGGGTTATTGAGTTTTGGGCTTTTTCTTTGTTCCTTTTTAGCTGTGGGTTGGAAAACAATTTTCCTCTATGTGTATGTGTTAATGCATGGTATGTACATATACACACAACAAATATATATAGATATATTTATATGTATGTGTATACATACCAAAATTCTTTAAGAATATAACTTTTTATATACTGAATTATGCAAAAGCAGATCCATATGCTTACCTTTGTAACCATAAAGAATCCCACTGAAATCAATAAGATTTCTTCCAGCAATAGAGGATGTGTGGGGTTTTGACTCTGTTTTGACGGATCAGAGTAAAGGCTGTCTTTTTTTAGTTCTGAGCCCAAATCCAGGCACTTGTTGTTTATTGGAAGACTGCTGCATCTCTTGTGTCTTTGGAGGAACTGCCTAAGGGAGCAGCAATCTACCTAAACCTTTGCTCCTGCTTTTCCTGACTTGTGTGAGTCAACACTTTATGAACTTACTTGTTTTCTCCATAACTGTTGTTGCACTGCATGTCTCTGAAGCTGCTGTCCATCTGTAAGATTTAAAGCAAGACTCTTGACTGTATCTGCTGTTGACAATAGAAAAAGCAGATTTGTTCTGGCTTTCTATTTTTTTGTAGGGGTAAGACTGTATTTGATATATGAAAACATTTTTCAAAATGATTAGATCAATCCCTCTGTAATTTGATTTGTTGGGTGGGAGGAAGGGAGGTGCAGCAAAAAAAAATGTATTGTAGAATGTTTCTCAATAAAACTGCAACAACTAAGACTCCAGACCAACAAACACTTACACATGTGCTTAGCTTCAAGTCTGAGTTAGACCCAAGGGGCCTATATTTGTATTTGATTAATGACAATTATTTGAAGAAAGATGGACTGGGTGGAATCAACTGGAAAAAATATGTAGCTATAAAAATGTATGCTTACTGTAACCTATTTTTATACTGTTTCAGTTCTGTTATATTCTTTTATCTTGCATGTTTGGCACACAGCTGTAGATTTCTGACATAAGGAAAAGGTTGCACTGTCAAATTCTGTTTAGTTTTAATCAGAAGTGCGTAACTAAGTCCCTATTTGCTAACAAGAACCCATGCAAAAACCCTGTTAACACTAGGGAACCTGCAGGCAGAACTGGGACCTTAATTTCAATGAGCTCAGGGGCTGATCTCCCTTCCTTCCTTTGATAGCTCTGGTGAGTTCAGTAGCTCTGATTGTATGGTTACGAGATTGACCTTACAGTATGACAGCAGGATCGCTTTGTTAGCAACCCCCTTAACCCTCATACGTGTTTCATCTTGTCTGTATGCAAACCTGCCTGTTTGAAACTAGGTGTTTGAGAGCAAAGGCAGGCAGAGCCAGCATCTTGCATATAAGAGCTTGACACGGGTACCTTGCAATACCACAAGAAGTATTTTTAATAATGTGAGAAATGGTAGAGTGCTGGTACAGGCCCTACTCTGATAGGATTACCAGATCACAGCCAAGCTCCTAGGCACAGGCTGTGCATACGTGGATGTGTGTCAGGCTTGCGAGGCTTGGTGAGGCTCTCTGCAGGGGTCCCTGTCTTGATCCACAGAGCAGCTCTGCGAGAGCCAGCAGCCCTGCTACTCCTGCTACAGCCTGGACACCTCCCTTGGACCAGCTTTGGGAAGGGGAGCTGTCAGGATTGCAGGAGATGCGGTGCAGCCACCTAATTACTCTTCTACTGGAGAGAGGCCCTTGTTCCTGCTGCCCAGTGCTTTCTTTCCTTTGTGTCAGACAGAAGGAGGAGGAACAGAGCACCCAGACGTGGCATGGGACCTGCCCAGTCTGAGCTCAGATTTGCAGCTTAGAAAAGACACTTGGAGAGCACAACTCAGATGAAGAAAGCATGAGGATGTCCACCCTCAGCTGTTGATGTTCCCTTCATAATGAGTGGTGAGAAACAACCCATGATTCACCTCAGCCTTAAGGTAGGGGTAGGTTTCAGGTCCAGACTGCAAGCTGAATCCAGGATGTAAGCCTGGTTGTTAAGTGTCTGGTGTGTCAGTGGAGATAGTCTTTGCTGTGAAGGGAGACCAGAGGGCAGTTCAGCCCACTACAAGTAGTTGTTCATTGTAAAGTCTACTAAATCATTCTCTGGTCTTCAGTGACTGAGCTAAAAAGATCACTATGACTGCACAGAGAGCTTGGACATATCGCTCTCCCTTAGGTGCCTTCCAATATGTTTTTCCTCAAAATGTATCCTACCCCAGGTGTCTGAGCTTGGTCAGGAGAATCAAGTCTTGGAAGTGCCTGTTTATCTCTAGTGTCTTGAAAGGATGGCTGCTAGGAAACACAAACCATCAAGCACCATCCCTGCTCTGGAAGTAGAAACAGCAGTGATGGCTCTTGGGAAAGGTCCTGCTGAGGCTGAGGGTGCCCAGATGTGTTTGGGTTAGGAGAATAGCAGTCTTCTCTGGATTGTTTCTGGCTCAGGCTTCTAGTTCCTTCTAGAAGTACTCTTTTTTTTTTTTTTTTTTTTCAAGTGCATGAAGTTTTCATATGCAAAATGGAAAGCCAGAATATTTTAGTTAATTGAAAAATCTGTCACCCAAGAATTCAAAGAGAAGTGCAGGCAGGCTTGAGAAGTCTAAATCCAGAATTGCAGTTCTGCACATGTTCAGCAGTGCCTAAGCTCTTAATGCAGCCATACCAGACCTGACGCCAAGGCAGTGCCTAACCTTGCATTACAAAAAGCTGACCGATAAAAATTGCTCTGGTACCTTAGCTGCAGGAGATGGGTTAAGGCCACTGATACTGAATGAAGGCGGGCATTGCCCTCAGCACAGGGAAGGCATGCATGCCCTCTAACTTCCAGTGTGCTGAGCATCTGTTTAGAAAACACAGATTAACAGGACTGAAGATGTCCCTCTGTGTATTTCCTAGATTAAACACTCTAAGTAGAAAGCCATTTTACCATGTGAAATCTGCTCTGAGGAGCCTAAACCTCTCCAAGTCATCTGTAAGGAGGTTACTACCTCACTGTATTTCAAAGCTAGGACACAGGTTAAGTAAGATGATAAAGGTGCCAACAGCCAACACCCTCTGTGGAGCCGGCGCTTGGCTACACCTCTGTAGCCGAACGGCCACGAGGGTTAACATAGCTTGGGTCTGAGCTGCTGCTCCAACCTCGGCCTGAAAATGTCTTCCTCTCTGAACTGCTGGGTACTGCTGTGCACTGTTTAAACAGCTGCTGAGCCCACTCCTGAGGGACCTGCAAGCTTGCACTGGGTGAAGTCTTGTATACACAAACACAGTTTTGTGTACTTCTTTGGAATCCGTCTGGATAAAAGGCACTGTATAAACAGAAGATCACCAGCGCTGTGCAATGAGGATTACGTGTCTAAGCTCCATTAGCACTATGGCTAAAATAGATTTTATATTTTCTTTGTAGACCTGCCTAAATGGAAACCACCAAGACTAAGACAAATGTCTGCACAAGACTTAGCCACTTAGACTGCCCCATTCTGGCCTAAGGTTTGGATTCTGCCACGTGTCTGTTTTCTCCTGAACTAAGAGAGATGGTCCAACCTATATCACGCTGGGTAAGGCCTGCTGGCAAACACAAGTTAACAGAAAGGATGCTGCATCTCTCTCTAGAGCGTGAGGTTGTTAACCACATAAGAAACTGTTCTCAGTACTGTGAATTCAGTGGATATAACAACAGATGCGATAAAAATCATGCTCGCAGTAAAACGCCTTTGCAGGATACCCCTTGAGGTGTAGGCCAAGAGCTCTCAGCCTCTTCCTTCTGGTCCCGTTGCAGCACAGCTCCTACCACAGAGTACAGGGCTGTAGCTGGGGTGGCTCAGCAGGAGAGTTTTGCCTTCCCACAGCCTGTTATGCTGTGCCATACAAACGCACAAATGTCCTGTAGACACTGTTCAATAAACTGCTGGGAGGGCGCAGGAGCCATGGATAAGTTGTTTAGCAGAAATTGCTACATTTGACATGTCAGGGAGATTACTAAAGTACAACAGAAGGGGAGAGAGGTTTCAGATTTTATTTTTTATGAAAGTGTGTTTTGCATCTCTATAAAGACTGTACAGTAAACAAACTGAATGATGGCAGGGTAGCCTAATGTAGTTGGTTTTCTATCAGTTATTTAGAAATATTCTTGTCTTTAAGAATATATATTCCAGAGCCAAGCAGGAAAGCCTGTTCCAGCACCGTGGCACGCATATATAATTTTAATACGTAAACTACTAATGCAGCACTAGCAAGTATACATGTAGCACTGAAAAATTGCATTCCCCATATGTTATCAAGTGAGAATAATTATTGGGCCCTATTAAGTGCAAATTTCTGCAGTTGCCTATGATGATAAGCTATCGAAAATGAAAGGTCTGGCTTCCAGATCTCATTTCATCATTTTCCAGCTACTGGACCTGTGAGTTTCTGTGCTTAGAGAGCAGAATCTGTGCTGGGGCACGGATTTGAGCCCCAGACCTCCCTCATTTTGGGTGCCATTCTGAGACCTATTGTTTTGGCTATTTGGTGGTGGTCCTCTGTCTGTAGTTTTGAGCAGAAATTCCATTCTCCAGCAGAGAACTCTTTCCCAATCAGTATTTCATTGAAGGTGGCAAGAGCTATGAAAAGCTTTATTTTCAGTGAGTCAGAGTCAGCATTTTCCAAACAAAATCCACTTTGTCTCGAAATTTTCTACTAGCCTTGACCTTGTGCTAGCTGCACACATCCCTTCTAAAAAAAAGACCCCAGCTGACAAGGAATTTCCAGCTGAGGTAGAATATGGGCTGGCAGGTGAGATAACCCATCTTTTGCACTCCCTTCCATGGTTGCAATGGACCGAGCACTTCTGGCTTTCCTCTGCTTTTCCAGCCTGCTTCACTTGAGTGTGAGTGAGGAAAGAGGCCTCCACCAGCACCAATGCGTCATTGAAGGCACAGCCCATGAGGGTGAGCAGAGAGGGGTGAAGCAGGGAAGAATCCTGCAGGACAAATTAGGCATGAATTTAATATGAGAAGTGTGCTGCTGCTAAAGCAGTGATTTCTATATGTTAATGAATGTCGTAAGTGAGATCAGGATCTTACCAATCTGTAACACATAGCCTCTGCTCCAGCACAGGGATTCCATTTTTTAGCTTTTGTGTAAAAAAAAATAAACATATAAATGTGTGTGTGTATATATATATATATATATATCAATATAAAAGGGAACAAAACGGAATGCAAAGAATTTATTAAAAGGACAACTGTATGCGAACAAAGGAGACAGTTTAATACATTTTAATATACACAGCTTGGGAAAGTAAGGAAGGAAGAAGTAGGAAACGTTTAAACGTGAATAGTAAAGCAATGCTATCAGAAAGGAGTAACTACTTAAACAGGTTGGGAGTGGGAATAAAAAGGCGGAAGAGCTGCAAGCTAGAGAAGAGGAAATTCCCATCTGGAAATATTGGAAACATGATGTATCTGAATAACCTGCCTCATACATGCAAAAAGCAGGCAAAACGAGACTAGATAATATGCAAAAAGACCAGTTGTTTACTGTTTGTTTTGTTTCCTCTGAGGATGATGAGAAATCTCTTGGCGTTTTCAGTAGCTGGTTTGTGCTGACCTGAAGGGTTACCCACAGTACAGCTCTGGGGGTGGAAGTGTCTCCCAGCGGTGGGACTGAAGGAGCAGGATGAGAGGAGACAGGGCTTATGGGCAAAGCCTGTCTGGCAGAAAGCTGGGGCCGTCTCATTGTGCCTCTTCCTCCTCTCCACTTCCTCCAAAAGGAGGATTTGACACCAAAACAGTGCTGCAATCTTCACAATCTTTTTCTTAATTAAAAGGCTGTTTGTAGACATCCTGAAGGTTGGGTTGAATTAAGCTGCAATCCAGAAGCTCGCTCTGTCTTACTGTGAGCAGTATGAAAGAAGAGGACCAGGAGTTGTTATTTGTAACCTTATAGTGTATTTTTCTAATCAAGAGCAGGCTGATAGCCATGCATGCATATTAATTTCTTCTAACTTCTCTTGAAGGCCATTTACATAATCAGTTAGCCAAGAAGTGAAATGTGGTCATACTATCCTACTGCCTTCATTCATCAATATTTTACCTTAATCAGGTTGGAAAGTTCATAGCACTGCATGCAGCTGACACCACATTTCCAGCAGTAATCACAACTTCTCCTCATCTCGGGAGGACCCGCACCTTAACACTACCTTCACCTGAAGAGCCTGCAGTCCAGAAATACTGCAGGCACCAGCTGCACTGAGCAAGGTTCTGTGTGGTGAGATTTTGTCACCCCCAAGAAAAAAACACCCACTTTCCATTCACAATGTGCATGGCTGCTTATCAGAGCAGTGCCTGCCATGGGCATCCAATGTTAAATAAGCCTTGGTCAGCATGTATGTGATGCGGGTTACGACTGGTTTATTGCAGCAGTTAAAACTATGATGTTAGAGATAAGTCAGTTTGCATTTATTATGTTCATGTACTCAGTACTATGTAGTGCTAATCACATCGACGTTCCTCATACATGGTACTGGTTTCCTTAGTTTCTGGGATACAAAAGCTTAAATCTTGAATATTTCATAGTTCTGCTTAAATATATTTCCTAAGTTCAGTTTGGGAAAAAAAATGAGCTCTTAAAAAAAAAAAAAAAAAGCCGATAAACTGAGTTTTGAGCTAGAAGTAAGAGAAATATTTATATTGTAGATATGTGTGATTTTTCATGGAATCTCATGGCAGGGATATTTCATTGGAATGCTTCTGCTCTGCACATTCAGGGAGCATGTAATGGGATACCATATAAATGAGTGGAAAAAAGTCATCATGGCACTTTGAAAAGGAAATAATTGCATTTTATTACCCATTTGGGCATCATGAAGCAACACCGCTTCTAGTTTGACCCTTTAGTGTTGTTAACAAGTGTCATTTAGTTTAATAAAAATATCATTATCTTTTACTTAAACTGCAACTCTAAGTCATTATTAGAGCTGGGCAGAAGAAGGAAATTCCATTTCATATAGTACTTTGCCATTTCAAATTAGACTTTACTCTGATTTGGAAATGAAAATAAAATAAATGTGAACTTTCTCCAAGAGAAGGAATTGAGGGTTGGCCAGAAGGTCCTGGACTGTTGTGGGACCCACCTGGTTGGGGGTTGAAGAGCCAAAGCAGAAGGTGGTAGGAAACCATGCAGCTTTTTCCCAGCAACCATTTTTATTTTGCAAACCTGTGCTTAGCTTTCTTTATGCGTTTAAGTACCACCGACTTTCCAGGGATTAAATTCATATTTAAGTTTGAATGGGGATGAATCCAAGAGAGTTCATAAATCCTCTCTTTTGAATGAGGAGGTTGATGGCTGGAAGCCATCACAGCTGTACTGGTGGTGCTCCCCAAGTACGCATAAGGACATGCTAGGACTGCCAACCAAGGAAAACACAGGTTCTCTCTACGTGAAAAGGGTTGACTGAAGTTTGGAAACTACCTCATCATATACACTTCTACAAAATAGAACTGATGCAGTGATACCATATGCTAGGCAAGGAAGCTAATCCTAAATGCAGGAGGAGGTTTGCACACAGTCCAATTTTAGATGGAGGATGGAGTCAATGTACTGTCTCTGTATTTTAAGATCTACAGATTGCATATGAAATTCTAACAACAACAACAACAACAACAACAAAAAAAAGACACTATGAGATAGTGTCTTAGTGTGACCTTTATCCATCTTTCATCAACATTGAGCAAGTTGCCTCTTTCATCTGCTTAGTCTGTGCTGGCTGGAGGCCTGGGAACCAAAGCCTTTACATGCTGGCAGCCCAACTTCACCACCATCTTGGCTGAGTCAAATTCATTTTTCTTAGCAACTAATTTATTGTATAATATAGGCAGCAGGGGGGCATTTCAAAAACAATAAAAGTCTTTGAAGATTTATACCCTACTAAACACCTTAAAATATGCTTCATAGATAAACAATGGATACAAAGAGATTAGAATTGCCTTGATGTTGAGGCATAAAATAGTTGGTCCTGCATAGCAGCTACTTCTTTATCTGAGTTTACAAAGGTGACCAAGAAGAAACTGGATTTTGTTTTGTTTACATATTATTAAAATCAAAATCACAATGTGCATCATGTCATGAAAATTCTGTGATAATATTGCTTACAGATATATATGGTCAGGAATTTCTTTTGATTTAATATCAACATTTGACACACTTAAAGCCTGTTAAAAGAATGTCATTACATTAAGTTAAGGAAAAGAAAAGGCTGAATAAAAAACTTTAAATGTGAATAAATTTTTGTCAGTCTTTGTGAATATGCAATGTCCAAAGCCTTATGAACTGTCTAAGAGATGGAAAAGTGTTTCCTGCCCTCACTTATAAAAGCAAGTGCTATTCAGCAGACCAATTAAAGGTACAGTTTGGAGATAAATCTATTCACAGATTTCTGCTGACAAATACTGTTGCTCAAAACCACGGATAAAGAAAACAGAATATTTTTAAAAGCTGGTATACTGCATTTTCTACTTCTTCTACTAGAGGTCTGTGTTGTTATTGTTATTACTATCCTTGTTTCAAAAATTTTTTCCTGAAAATCCTGAAACATAATTTTTTCTTCTTTTCAGTAAGTAAACTAAGGAACCTCATTTACATGACAACTTGTAGATTCACTGCTTGAATTGTTTTACATGAAAAGCTGGACTTTTTGTTTAATGATATTCTTCCTGAACAATGCAAGGGAAAAATGTGAACTTTTCCTTGATAAAACATGTCTAAATTGAGCAGTTTGTGGAGTGTTGATCAAAACCAGAACACTTCAGTTAAAATAAGCTAAGACAGTGGATTAGAAGAAGTAGTGTGAATACCCCCTATTTCTCCTCCCCACAGCTGCCTTCCCCAGCTGAGCTATGTTCTTGCCTTGCACTGCAGCCAGGACGATTTTCAAGACACAGCCCAACTGGGTGTCGGTGGGACCATCCTCCCTCCTGGGAGCTACAGTCTCATGGAGGAGGTGAAATCACACAGCTGTTGGAATATTCTAGGGGAAAAAAAAATACAGGAAGTGGGCTATCTTAGCTTCCCATCAGCTAAAGAGGACCAACAAGCTGGCATAATTATCTGCGCTTCAACCAAGTAGCGTGCAAGCGGCTTTATTTTGTCTTGCCCCTCTATCAGTGAAATGTTATAACTTGTAGCTTTTATTGCTTTTAGAAATGTAGTCTTGTAAATTGGGCACTTAGATCAAATATAAAGGTCTTGGCAGCATTTGCAACCCTCATGCACACTTTGATAGTATTGAATGTTATTGCTAAAGAATATATACTTAACCAGAGATACCTGTAAAGACTGTCCATAAACTTTCAGATCAGAACTTGTCTGCCTTCTTTATCTAATCTGCTTCTCCAAAAAATCTATATAGTTCTGTAAGGACCAGAACTATGAAAACCTAGTTTCCAATCACTGTATTCTTATGACTGACTAAATTTTTTAATGAGTTATATGAAGACACAGGCTTCTACTTTATTATACAGAGGGGAATCCACATTGACTATCAGCAGTCACAAGGATCTTTTTTCCTATATCTGGCAGAGAATTCTCATGGTATCTTTTGAAACCTTTACCTTAATATCAGATCGGGCAAAAACTGGTCCAAACACTATGGGAAAGGAAACAAGGATGACTGACTGGGTACAGGAGCTTTGCTTCCTTCCAAACTCATGTTAAAATGGCTCCACATCCTTATCAAAGGAATAGGTAAATTTGATATGTAGATTAGAATGATTTATTAAGCTGTTTTTGGTGGAGTAATTTAATTCTCATGTCCTCATAATTCATTTCACTTTGTGAAATATTCTACCGTCATCCCATTTTACTGGAACTTTTTGAAAGGAAGAAAAGGAGATACGCAATATTAAAATACCAAGTCCGCCTTTGTCAAAAGTGCCAGTGATTTGTAGTTCTGGGAAGTCCTGTGCGGCTGAGGTCTAGAGTGAATTAAGCTCTGGAAGTATGACTGTATTTTAGTGCTGAGCCATCAGGTGTGAATATTTGCCTGTCTGAAAGAGCCCTCATTTGTTACTACTGGCTAGACGTGCTGACCATAAATCTGAAGTAAGAAAGGCAGCAGGCTGAACTGGCATCCCAAAATATTCAGGCTTGTAAAACCCCCAAGTATTGTTATGTGCACCCTGAAATGTTGATGCCTGTCCGACTGGAAACAATAACCTTGTATAGCTGCTTTTTGACACAGGCAACAGGATGTGGAATGGGAGGCCAGACATCTGAGGGGTGGTTCATTCTGCCCTCTGCAGCTATAGGTGCTTCAGAGTTTGAATTAGCTCTTTTCTTCCATGGCAGCTATTTTGTTAAAACCAAAGCATGTTCCAAAACATACCAGTTTCTCTGAAAATGTGATTAATGAGGTTCTCAGGTTCAGCAGTGTATCAGAGAGAGAAAAGCATTTACCTGGAAGGAGGAAAGCTCAAATACAACTCCTTCACTGCCTGGTTCCTTGTGGGGAGCTGAGTTTGGCTCTCTTTTTGCCCAAGGTGAGTAACTAATCTGTAGGTTACAGATAATATTCCAGCTGCTCTCCTGGAATAAGTTTGTTTTCTTCATCCATGTATAACAGGAGGTACTGTTTTTGTTCATGTTGGGACAGGCTCTGAAACCTCAGTATATTTCACGAGTTGGAATTACTGCCTTTCAGCCAGCCCTAATGTGACCCTTGCTTTTACCATACCCAAGGATAGTTATTGTGATACTATTTGATGGGTTTCTGGTAAGTCCACATGAAGGTCCAATGGGGAGGAGATAAAAAGTAGTTGCAGAGATAGTAATGCTTTCCTTGTTCTAATATCTTGCTCAGAGCTAGAAAAGACAGACTGCAGTTATGATGCTTATTCTGACCACAGGATATAGAGAAAAATACATACTTAACCAGACTAGGAAAACCAAAAATACATATTTACCTAATAATGAAAAAATAGGGGTATAATATTTTGAGGTTTTTGTATGTCAGTGGGTGGTCAGGGCTTGCTGGTAACTCTTTAGTTCTGCTATATAGTCCAAATAAATTGAAGAGGCCTAAAACAAAGGTGAAGAGTTCACTGAAAACCTGACTGAACCAAGAGCTCAGCATCAACCTGCCAAACCCCAGTGACTTGGATACGAGCACTGTGTGCTCAGCTGCTTAAGGAGAGACTCAAGGCAGTTGACATCTGTCTACAAAGTAGTTTTGCTTATACCGCAGATCTTTCTGCACTCTGTGGTCAGTGGCTGAGCCTGTCACAAAATATATAGGAAACTGCTCACCACAAATAAACATCCAAAATCCTAGCCATTTAAATGACTGCATGGAATAATGTTTTACTCTTTTTCTTATTCTATTGAGTAACAGATCTTTATGGTTTGTGATAGAGATGCCATTTCATGCCCTGTTTCCATCAACAAACATTAATATGTCTGTTAGGACATCCAAGCTACAAGCTGCCAGACAAAACCTGGGTCTGCTCTGGGTTTGGTTCATCTGTAGATCTTTATAGATCTCTGTGATATATAGAGAGAGATCTATAGATATCTTTATAGGTCTCTGTAATATATATATAGAGAGAACTATAGAGATCTATAAAGATCTACAGAGATCATATATAGATAATCTATAGTTAATCTATAGTTCACCTATAGGTCTCATCTATAGGTCTCATCTATAGTTCATCTATAGATGAAGCTAATATTTGTCTATACTACCTTGGAAAAATTAGTGCACATTTGGTGGAAGAAATATCTAAGAAGAATTTCAAACCTTTTAAAGATGCTTGACCTAGGCATTGTCGTGTTATGTGATCAAACATCCGGCATAACGGGAAAGGAACAGCAAACAGGACTGCAGCTGTAAAAGATACAACTTCTGTGGTCTTCCTCCTTGAAACAGAATTATTGGTTAGACACTGTGCAATGTATGTAGTCTGCAACAGAGGTGCCACAGCCATGTTGCTGTTGCTTGTTTTATCAGCATCTGTTTTTAAGCTATTGTAAGTCTCCCTCACTCTCTGTCGTGTACTCTCTCTCTTTTCCACTTGAATTCATGAATTGGTCCTGTTTCGTTTAAACTAAAAAGAAATATTTGCATTATCTACTCTAAATGAGACAGGCTGCAAATAGCAATGGCAGTGTTCAGTCACGGGGCAATGCAGATAAATAGGAGGGTAATTTTTTCATGCAAAAAAAAAAAAAAAAAAAGCCATAGATTGCCTTTTAGCTTAGTGACCCTTTTGAAAATTCTTCCCTGGTTGTATTAAATATACATTCATTAACTAGATCATTCCCAGCTGAGTGACTAAGGCTGCTTGAAAAGCAATGGCTTTGTGCTATTGCATCATTAGATGTTATAATGCTAAATTGTATTTTATTGTAGACATAACTATGGATCTCAACATGCATTGCTTATGTTTGTTTCCATACTGGATTCTTTTTGCTATGCAGTCTATGCACACTGAAATGTGATTCCTTATGAAATTTGTGCAACTCCCTAAATAGCTACAGAAATGCTGTTTATGTCTTTGGTATTTTTCCTGCAAATGTAAAAAGGTAGAAAATATAATTTAAGCCTTGAGGCATTTCTCTTTATTATCAAGTCTTCTGTGATCTCTTTAAGGAGAGATTTTTGGAAAATTAAAGACTGAGCAGTATTTCAGCACAAGATATTTTTTCTGTTGATACAAAACATTGTTAAAATGCTATATTTTTTAATGATATGATAACCAGACTTTGTAATGTTTGTTGGCTATACATTTATACATGTGGAATGGAAGTTCTTGTTCCTAACATTATGAATATCATAATATCTTTCCGAATATGTAATCAAAAATATCTAAATTTCTGAAATCTAAAATCTAAAATATAGACCTAAAGCACAAATTGTTCATCTACTCTCCAACCCTAGATGATAAAAGGAGCGTATCTCCTGAGGCCAACTCATTCCACCTCTCAGACATCTGTATTAGGATGAGATGAATTACACTTTGGAAATATCTCTCCACTGATCAAGGAAGGAGCCTGTGTGATGATTTTAGACTCAACACTCTAACTTTTCAATATCTAAAATCAGGAGAGCTAAGTCTCACTCACAGACAACATACTACTTGGCTAACTGGGATAGGCTTTGTCCTGCCAACAGTCCACATCTGACAAGGTCACTGCAGGCTGTCCAAGCTGAGGCACAGTTCCTTTGTTCTGCAGCAGCCATGTAAAACAAATTAGAGGCACTAATTCTACACTTCTGTACAGGTGACTTTTCTGGACAGTCCTGTGCCAGCTGCCCAGCACAACTGTGAAATGTCCATTCTTGGATATTTTCAAGACAAAGCCAGCACTGGCCTGATCTAGTGCTGCTGATAGTCGTGGTCTAGATGGGCCACCATAGATCCCTTTCAGCCTACTTTTCTGTGTTGTGTTTGTTGTATTTTCCCTACTGATAACCAAAGAAGTCCAGATAACTAGCTCTGGCATAGGCATTGATGATTAGGAGAGATGAATGCCATCTCTGGTCTTAGGCTGCTTCTGTACAGTTTGTTCTATTTCAATTACAGAGAAGTATTCCTGAAGGTTTATGGTAACCAGAAACAAAGTCTTCAGGAGCAATAAATGTTAACTCCTGGTTTTGTTGATACCTAAATGTAGAAGTGGTAAGAGTTATCTCTAGTTGGACTAATTTAGGACAATCTGAGAAAGGCATTTAGGTTGCATGGTATGAATTCTTCAAAGTGAATATCCATCTGTTTTAATAACTGTGGCAGAAGCTTAAACAGGTAGCTTAAATGAGATATCTAACATGTAAATAGCTAAAAATGAGTGATTGAACAGGATTCTGGTGCCTGGGAAGTCAGCTTTTTTTTTTTTTTTTTTTTCTAAAGAATTTTGTGTGTCCTTTTCTTGCCTTTTTAAATTACTTGGGAAGCAGAGATTGTATGGTAGATATAGCTGCTTGAAAGGAGAAAAAAGTTTCTTCTAAGAAGAACAGTTTAATCTGCTCTTTTTATTACAAAAAAAAAAGTGGTTTTAGAATTAGTCTTTTTATTTTTTATCATTATAATTTCAGGCCTTTTACCACATACTGGTTTCTTTAATTGTTTGGGTGTTTTTTTTCACAATAAATTAAGTATTTTAGGCTCTCATAGAGAACAGGGACATTTCAGACAAATTAAATCTTTCTCTCCAAAACTTTTCATAGTAAGTGAAACACTGTATGTGATCTTACTGAATAGGAACAAGGGTTTGATGTGTGTTCTTGGGTAATGAAACCATCCAGAAGAGTAGAGAGAGAGCAACAAATTTTTAAGCAATAGGATGGCATTAAACCCTAAACTGCAGAGGAGAAGAGTATCAATGACAAGGAAGACCGCTTTGGATTACTGTAAGCAATGTTGTTACTATTTCTGGAGCATTACACATTATCTGTCTAACAGAGATATCAGCATCTGTTCTTCAAAGATCAATTCTTGATCAATTTTGATCAATTTAACAGTTCCAGTATATATAATTATTTCTGGAAAAGTTGTTGTTGGCGGTGGTGGTGGTGTTTTATTTTATTTTATTTTATTTTATTTTAAATTTGTGGGTCTAGCTGTTCTGTTATCCTCACTACAACTCCTTTCCTGCACTGATGGCTTAAATCTTATTTCAGGGACTTGTGTTACAAGCCACAATATTATCTGAACACTTCCCATGTAAGTTAGAGGGCAGCAGTATACTCCCTGATAGACCTTATGGAGGTTCTGGCTCTTCTCCTTTTTCGGTTCTAGAAAACTCTGTTTGCCATGGGAAGTTCTTTGGGGGAAAGAATGAGAAATGTTCTGGTTATGATAAAATGTACTCTATCGAATAAATGGGGCTGGCAAAGTTTCCGAACTGTGGTCAGGCTCTGGATTTATTTAATCTCCTCTGAAAGTTCATTCCATATTTTCTTTCTGCAGTTGCACATGAAGGACTAGATCCCCAGCTGGTTTAAGTCAATATGGCATCACTGACATCAGTTGTCTGTTACCCAGGATAATCTGGGCGTTACAACACTCTGGCACACTGAAACCTAGGCAGTACGATAGCTTCCAGCCCTGAACTAGCTCATGCAGAACCAGCTTAAGCATCCCTGCACTGGGTTCCTCTGGTATTCCTTCAGGTGCTGAACCATGTGAATGTAAGACTTTTGAGAGCTGAAGCAGGCTGGTCATTGCTGTACCTAAGTTACCAAAGCTTTCCAGCTAAAGAGAGCAGAGGCATTGGAGTAGCAACTGAGTGGAGTCCAGCAAGGCCAATACCAGACCTAAGCTGGAGATGACAGTGGAGTGAGCTTGCTTTCCAGAGGTGCGGAGTCTCCTGGGGGGTTGGATCAGTGACACAGGCTCAACATTCAGCTGCATTCCTCGACTGCCAAAACCCTGTCAGGCACTAGATCGCTTCTGTGGAATCAGTTCAAAAGTGTCTTTCCATAAGGACACAGTATATCCCAAAGCCTTTCTACCTGTCCAGCCTACCTACACAATCTATTCCTATATAATGGGGATTCATCTGTTTGTTGTTTTGCAAGAGCTAGAGAGCCCACCCAAAGTCTTTGGATATAGTTATATTCACCTTCTTCTCTATTTGAATTAATGTCATCTCTCATGTTGTAAGCAGCAGCTGGATATTCAACATCCTTGAAAAAATACTCTCCAAATTCCTCACTGAAAGCTTCACAGAAGGGGAGAGAACAAACATTTAAAGGATCAGCTGCCTAAAGATGTCTACTGCCAGTTTAGATCTCTGAGGAAATCCTTGTTTAGCCTGCAGGTGAGTATGGATCTTCTGCAGGTACTGAGAGCTGCAGTTGATTGTGCTACAGCAGTCCAGAAGGCTCTATGCTTTTTTTTTGAGTCAACTGATCTGAATCCTAAGACTGCTCACTGAATCTGTATTTGAGTTGCTAGGCTACATCTTATGTAAGCAGTGGTCAAAGGCAACCCACCAGAGGGTCCCGTGATTCCTGCATATGGCTGGGAACCACATCACGTTAGCTATGTTTGGAGAAGTCCAAGTGTTTAGGAAGAAGCTGATCTGCCAGACTGTGATTCGTGAACAATATGGACAAACTGAAGAATTAGAACAAGGCTGATGCTGCCTCTTAAATAGGATGGGGGGAAGAAGCACTGTTTATGAAAACAAGAGGCAATGTGTTCATGGAGCTAAGGGTAGATCTAGCTTAGGGTGGCAGGAATACAGAGAAATTCTTCTTTGTCACAGAAGAAAACTTGAGGGATTTGATGATTTTTTTTCCCTGAAACCTGCCTGTTAGTGAGTCCAGGAAGGGACAAAGCTGAGTGTTTGTCCTCATCTTCTTTCTAAAACATTAATATGAAAAATCTCAGACGAGAGATGAAAAGAGAGAAGAGATCTTTGCCTGTCTCTTGCTGCAGTCCTGCAGACTGACCATTTCTAGTGACAGTTGTAGGCAAAGAGGGGCCAGAGATCTGATTTTTTTGGGAAGAATGGAGTTGCATGTGCCATCCTTATTTTGACCTACTGAAAACCTACTCTCTTACAGAAAGAAATATGAGAGTTTGTAATGTTGGGTGTTAGGCGCTTATTAATTACATCTCTGACCTTTTTTCTCCTTTTTTGCTTCTTGACTTTTTCTGGAAAGCATATTAATCTATCCTATCATGCAATCCTTCAACTTTCTGGAGGTCTCCCTCTCATACTACTTTATAAACATAGCCACTATTCATCAATGAACATGTGGCTCACTGTTTCTAAGGTGGGACACAGTCTCTGAAAGGAAGTAATAAGAGGCTAAAAGTGATTGTGTAGCTCCAAAAGGAGCTATAACTAGCACTCAGAAAATGCAAATATTGATTGCCTTTAATTTGAGAGAAAAACATATTTGTTTCCAAGTTTATATTATTTTCTGACATGCTAGCAAGTACTTGAATAAATGTAGCACTTTACATATAAAAATTGCAAACCAAAGGGAGGCAGCAATAATTTAGCTCAGAAAAACCATAGAGCTTTCTATTTCTCATTGAGTTGGCAGAGAAGCCCTCCCATAACCTCAGAAGAAATGAAAACAGATGAAGAAGTCCTGTACAGTCCTTTCTCTAGTAGGAAGCAGATCATATTTCTCACATCTGTTACCAACATGGCAGATCAACTCTGTTCCCATCAGAGGGATAGTCAGGATATCTACGATTTGAGGTTTCACCTTTTTAGGAGATATATTTCTCATCTTGTTATGGCTTTTGTTAATTTTGCAACAGTTTGATGTTATGAAGGAGCTCCTCCTTTTCTGTCAATAATACAAGGTCCCTCTATCACAGTAATATAATACATCACCAGCTTGCATGCTTCAGGCATTTGAATAGATTAATTTTGTTCTGGTAAAATTTAGCAATGCATCTTTACATCCTGCTTTTCTGTGGGCAGTCAGTCCAATGTTAATGTCAAAAGTAACCTCATGTTGTGGTGATATATGAGGCTTAAAAAATCAGATATTGTAAAGATCTGTGTTGTGGTTTCAGCTGGGATAGAGTTAATTTTCCTCCCAGTAGCTGATATGGTGCTGTGTTTTGGATTCAGTGTGAAAACAACACTGATAACACACCGTTGTTTTAGTAGTTGCAGAGCAGTGCTTACACAGAGCCCAGGACTTTTCAGCTTCTCGTGCTGCCCTGCCAGCGAGGAGGCTGGGGGTGCACAGGGAGCTGGGAGGGGACAGAACCAGGACAGCTGACCCAAACTGGCCAAAGGGATATTCCATACCATATGATGTCATGCTGAACAATTAATATGGGGTGACTGGCTGGGTTGGGAGATCGCTGCTCGGGGATGGGATGGGCATTGGTCAGCGGGTGGTGAGCAATTGCATTGTGCATCACTTGCTTTGTACATTCTATTATTATTATCATCATCATTGTTATTATTATTTTTCTCAATCCACGAGCTTTTACTTTTTTTTTCCTTCATGATTCTCTCTCCTGTCCCACTGTGGGGCGGAGAAGCAAATGGCTGTGTGGTGCTTAGCTGCCTGCTGGGTTAAACCACAACAATCTGAAAGTACAATATCATAATGTTTTATTTCCACAACAATCTGAAAGTACAATATCATAATGTTTTATTTCTAGGAAAGTTTTTTAATTTATGAACTATAAATTAGTTGCATGGTGGAAACCACCTAAACTGTTTATCCATTTGCCAATTTGTCAATATGCAGCAAGGAGAGAAATAAACAGGTTGACAGGTCCCCATGTCTGAATGCCATACAGAAAGAAACCACAGAAAAATTATAGCTGCAGAAATAATAATAAACTGTAGAACTGTAGTCTAAAGCGCTTCAGAAATTTGAAAGTCTTTGTCAAATCCTAAGATCTATCCCTTTCTATTGGAAGCTTTGGAAATATTAAGTATATTAGGTCCTGCAGATTTCAGAGATGTAAATTGCCAGAATAAGTCCTTATGACCTATGTTCTTGTGAATATTGTATTTTATTAAAATCTCGTTATTGGCTTCTACTTCAACCAAAGATTTAGAACACTGAATAATATTTAATCATAATGTGTAAGTGTATTGGGTTTACGTGGCAAGGGTTTGGTAGGAGGGGGGGCTGCAGGGGTGGCCTCTGTGAGAGGAGCCCAGCAGCTGCCCCATGTCAGATCAGAGCCAGATCCGGGTGGCCTCTCTGAGAGGAGCCCAGCAGCTGCCCCATGTCAGATCAGAGCCAGATCCGGGTGGCCTCTCTGAGAGGAGCCCAGCAGCTGCCCCATGTCAGATCAGAGCCAGATCCAGCTGGCCCCAAAAGGCACCTGCTGCTGGCCAGAGCTGAGCAGGTGAGCGACGCTGGTTGGGCCTCTGGGAGAGCAGAGCTAAGGAAGGGAACAAACTGCTGTGCAACAGCAGCTGGGAGAGAGGAGTGAGAAAATGAGAGAGAACCAGCCCTGCAGACACCCAGGTCAGTGCAGAAGGAGGGCAGGAGGGGCTCCAGGC
>VXAA01006877.1:135272-162378 GCA_013399115.1 Anseranas semipalmata | reverse complement strand
AGAGGGTGGGTGGGGGAAGGTGTTTTTAGTTTGCTTTTAGTTTCTTACTGCTTTAGTCCGCTAGTGATAGGCAATAAATTATATTAATCTCCCTGTGCTGAGTCTGTTTGGCCCGTGACGGTAACTGGCAAGTGATCTCCCTGTCTTTATCTCAACCCTTGAGACCTTTCCATTGTATTTTCTGCCCCTTTTCTTTGAGGAGGGGGAGTGAGGGAGTGGTTGTGGTGGAGCTCAGCTGCCCACCACTGTGGTGAATCCACAGTGGTTTAGAAAAGACCCAGAAAGTCTTGTATAATAAATAAAGCAGTCAATACTGAAATGTTTTCACTTCTAGAAATTAGTTCAGGAGAGATTGCTTAAAACGGATGCAGGAAAACGGAGATCACTAAAAAGTAGCTACAACTGTAATTTTTGTTCTGTGTGTTACCTGCTACATGGGTGAAGATCCTAGGGAGGAGTACCAGTGGAGAAACACAGAGAAGTAATGAACAAGCTCAGAATGCTAAGCATCAGCCATCAGTTTAAGGAAAAACTGAAATATTTAGACTGCACATCTTAAAACAAGAATAAACAGTCGTGAAAAGTCAGGGATATACCTGATGGTTTTACATTCACCTGAGAAATGCTGAACAATGAGATGGGGCAAACTCACAAGAGCTTGAAAGGTGAAAGTCTGCCATTTTCTGCTCCATAGAAATACTTCCCAAATATTCAAAGGATGGATTGTCAGTTAAATGCTAAATTTGACATAGGATATCTTGGAGATCAAAGACTGGAAAGCATGTTTCTGGTGGATCACCTGAAAAATTTGGTCTCTGAAAACTACAGAAGAATGGAAATAGGTGTCACAGAAATACACATGGTATACATAGAAGCAGTAATTTAGGCAGCTGGAAAGAAAACTGCACATTGTTTGTGAAAGCTACACAGACAAAGAGAGAAAGTGGGAGCAACCGCCACTGTGCAATTATTTTTGTGTGATTTATTAGGTTAATGCAAGGCTTGTTTCTGTCTCCACTGGGAAAAAAAAAAAAAAAGTGTGTCCAGTTCAAGGTAAAGAATCATCAGGGCTTTTGGTTCTGAATCAGGACATGACTTAAAGGATAAAACTTTTTATTCTTCCAAATGATTCAAAAAAATCTGAGATCCTTACATTGTTTCTTAACTTTTGGATGTCAAATGCATTTTTAATTATGATGTTCTTTCTACTATGATTAGCATTGTTAGCAGATGTTTTTGCTCAAGAATCAAGTCTATTGGAAACCAATATGTTTCTTAAACTAGCTATGTTTTTCCTCAAAGAGAATTCTGATCTAATTGGCATGTGTATTAAAGGGATTTCCTGTTCTAAATACACTGATTTCCTCAACTGTTGCGACTATATGTAACATATGTCTCCAAAAGCAGAGTATCCTCAATTACCAATGCTCCAGAGTTTATGCTGTGAAAGCTCAAAGATCTCATACAGTTTTTAAATTTCATTCTTAACTTCTGAGTTCAGTGGGATTTAAGGGCATTTATGACCTTTCATGACATGCTCGATATGTTGCAGGATCAGGCCCTTAACTATTGCCACAAGAAAGTATTCAGAATATCACTTTCTGGATTTTGTCATTCAGAATGTCATAGAATTGGCTCAACAATTGAAAGAAATTCCAAAACATCTGGAAGGCATCACATTTCATACTGATGGTACCTACTAGATTTAGGTAGAAAAGCTCCAGACAGTGTATTCTTGTTTATTTATTTATTTATTTGTTTATTTATTTGATGCTAGCCCTGTTGGAAAGATGTTGATACACCCATAGCTAAATTCTTAAAAATGTAGCAAATCTAACCAGATCTGAATAAGGGTTTAACAGAAGGATTTAGAAGAGACTATTATGATAGCCTTGGGCATGTCATAAGTGGGTCAGATTGGATATAGCAGGATAGATAGAAGGTGAAAGAACCAAGATTTGCAGGAAAACTGAAGTTTTAACAAGAAGTATTAAGTGGAATATGAAATATTACATCCATATGCTAGAGAAACCACATGTCGAACAGAAGGAATGGTAGACTATCAAAGCAGCGACTTAAAATTTGTTGGGTTTGGCAAAGCAAGTCATAATCAGTACAATAAACAGAACACTCGAATGCTTAAATAACCTTGAAGAAATGTTGTAACTGCAAACAATATTTTCCTCTTGATTAAAAAAAAAAAGTGGGACCAATTCTGTTAGGCAGTTTAGGTTTTATTTTTTTGTTTTGTTTTGTTTTGTTTAAATTGAGGGTACCCAGCATTACTACATTTTGTTTTTATAGAAAATACTACACTCTTGTGAAAACACTACCACTTGTTAAATATTGCATGAAAAATATCTGCACTTTGTGGTTTGCAAGTAAAAACAAGTACAGCATATGCAGCAGCAAATTGTTGGTGAATGGAAGTGCTATGCATGTTACCTTACAGTATTATTTCATATAAAAATATCATACATTATTTACAGAACTGCCTCACTCCATGCAATGCTGGAAGCTTCATACACTCTTTTAGAACTTCTGAGGACACCATATCATCTTCAAAACTTCTTTTGTTCTGATATTACAGTAAGTCACACTAACCAATATGCTACATTGAGTCAGAAGTTTAAATTGATTCTTTTGCTTTTGTTTTAGTGTAAACTGAAGCAAACATTGTTCATGGATTTCAGATAGATGTTACAAAAAAAACAAACAAAAACAGAGGTTACTTAAATAAATTCCACAATGTCTTATCATTTACACTAACAGTATACGACTGTGAATTATTACTAGTATTTACAAGCAGATACTACCTCAGGGCCATAGGAGGGCAATCCTGCAAGCTACAGCATGTAGGATGTATTATACGTCTCAAAAGCCAAGAGCTTCTTGAGAAGTCTTCTATTGGAGATGTTCCTTGTTTGACTTGTGAGGAATCTAATGCTCAGGCTGCAGCGGTTTACAGTTGCTGAACTTTACAAGTGTTTCAGCTGCCTGTCTGTGTGTTAAGATAACAAATCACACAGGAATCAGTCAACAAGAACACATCTATAAACAAAAAATGTCCAGCAAACGTTTTTTCCTAGTAAATCACAGTGACAGTCGGAAGAAAAGATGTTGATGAAATTCTAACATTTCTTCCAGTTTCACAGGGATGAGTCAGCACTGGGGCTCAGCTCCAAAGATCCACAGCATCTGTGTAGTACCACATCAGACAACAAGATGCCCCAACAGGAAGGTGTTGATTGTGGTCCAGTTTTCATTTTCAGCTGGAACAGAAAAAGACACACATTGGGAATGATTTGACTTTGAAGAGTCAGAATATGGGAACTTCCTCACTCCCATTGCAAGAGTATGTCCCCCAGGTGATCTCTGTCTGCTGCAAGATCCTCCCAAGGAGCCTAATTCATCTCTGAACATTAGGGTTCACTGTAGCCTGAAGATGAAGTGCCTGAAAAGAAAGGAGTGTGCTTTATAAGAAACTTGGCCATGAAAAAATATTGCTTCTGTTTATCAGACAATGTTTCAAGGCATGAAGTAGTCCTGCAATGCTCAGCAAACTTCTGCACCATGATAGAAAATATATGTGCTTGTGTGCTTGTGGCTAAGTGTGGTTACTAGTGGAGTAGCAGCAAGTTACCCATGCGGGTATATTTGAAAAGAGAGGAGGCAGATTCAGGGTGGGTTCTCTGGGCGGTATTTCACTGGGAAAACAAGGCTCTGTACAAGTGGCAGGCTTTTGTGTAAGCCATTCAGATGGATCTGCAGGACTACCCTTACTGACCCAGGGGGCTGCGTACAGACGAACAACAGTGTGTGAGGAAACTTGCACCTCCTCCTGCCTTAACCAAACAGTGACTGTCCATAACCCTAATGTCTTTTGTGACAAGTGCCCCAGTCACCCATGCTGTGCAATTGAAGAATGATAGCTCATTCCTGCCTCCTGCTTCCTTGTTAAATGGCCCATTTCTGGGACCCGGAGGAATAACTGGTATATTTGAGAAACCTGGTCTAGTGCAAGGTGTCCCTGCCTATGGCAGTGGGGTTGGAACTTGATGTTCTTTAAGATCCTTTCTAACTCAAACCATTCTGTGATTCTATGATTCCATGACATTTTTAAGCAATTTTCTCTTAAAGTAGATATGCAATCCTTTCAATAGACTTAGATGTTTTAGTGCTCCCTTTTCCCATCAAAACTGCAGTGACAACCTCTGCAAGGGCTTTGTCTGTATTGCCAACCCACACAGATGCATGCCTCCCCTTGGGGCAGAGGACCTCCGTGCTCACTCCCAAAGAAAAGGCAGAGAAAGAGGGAGAGGGGAGAGGGCTCCGTTAGGATAAGGGAAGTGAGAAGGAAGTCAAGAGGCAGAAGAAAGAGTTTCATCTCTAAGCCTAAAGCATTTCAAATGAGATTAAGGTTTCAGTTCAATAACTGGAGCACAGATTTTTCTTCCCAAATTAAAATTGGCAAGTGTGTAATGAAGACTAATTGCATATTTTGCATATTAAAAGTATTCAATTTTATTTACACTGTATAATCAAGATTTTTGGAAGCAGATATTTAACAGTGATGCCCGCTTAATAGGGGTGATTTTTAATGGGTGCACAGTGCAGATCAGTGATGGCAGAGACCTTCCCTCATCCTCTCTTGTTCATTGTCTTTCTTTGCAACAGGGTAATAATCTTGGCTTGCTTCAGATATTATTAATGGTAGTACCATTACTAGCAGAGGGTGATTAAGAACTCCTGAATCTTAAAAGAAAGAAGACTCCTGCAGTCCCATTACTTACTATAATTTACATTACCAAACACTTTAAGCCTGTAAAACTACTTTTGCATCCCAGAAGTTA
This sequence comes from Anseranas semipalmata, assembly GCA_013399115.1. NCBI lineage: Eukaryota > Metazoa > Chordata > Aves > Anseriformes > Anseranatidae > Anseranas > Anseranas semipalmata. The sequence continues at coordinate 157,525 of VXAA01006877.1, read as the reverse complement.
GATGTTTTTTTAGTAAATCTGCCCTGGAAACCCCATCTATTCCTTGATCCCTAGACCAAAGGCCAAATCACAGCACAACTTGGAGCAGGCTGTGAAGGCAGAAGGTCATTCCTGCCTCCTGCTTCATTGTGGAATGGCCCATTTCTGGGACCCAAAGGAATAACTGGTATAGATGGTATAGATATAAACAAATCAATTTTGAGGTATCTAGTTTCATGCCCACTCATATGCTGGAAAATTCCCAGCTTTCCATCACCTTATCGCTATTTATCAATGCAAGGAAGACCGAATACAAAGCCAGAATCAAGCTTGAAATGTCTGCCTAATTTTTTCTGTGCTTTGAGTGAAGACCCAAAAAATTCATCTGGAAATTTATCTGCAAGTTTGAGCCAGACAGTGAAGCCAAAGACTAAAGGATCATTCAGCATGGTGAATTGCTCAGGGTGTTCAAAGGGAAGCTATTCCTCAGTTTATCCATGCTGGGGTCACTTATGCTTTCTGTAGGGTTTTTAAATGCTATTTTGTTGCTGGCTTTTAGCCAGGCCTAATGCTGGCGCCAGGGAGACTCATCATTTTATCAGGCTTGCCTCTGTTACATGAACATTTAATTGTTTGTGGGATATTCTTAGAACACAGAAATGATAGATCTTTCTGGCATTCAGATGAATTCATTCATTTGATTTATTTGTTTTCCCTAATAGTACAAGAGATTTCAGCTGAATATTTATTTGGAAGAGCTTGGTGTATAGAGAAATGTGAAGAAAAACAAATGTTTTTGTTCCATTCAGATTAGCTGGCTGCAGTGCGCATGGAGAATTCACAGCCCATGTAGATGCAGAAGAAAAGCCAGTATAAATGTTTGCTTTACAATATTCAATAAGAACTGCTAGGACATAACTTGTTCCTAGGGAAAACTGCCTGAGCTCTGCTTTCTGTGTTTGCCACATAGCCTTCTGTTTTTCAGACTGGGTGTCTTCTTTTGATTTTAGTATCTAGAGGCCCTGATTAATATCAGGGTACCACTCCAATGCGTGCAGAATATACAGCAATTGTACTGATGCATGGTCACTCTTAAGAAAGGAAAGGAGAATCATTTCAATTGTTTTAGAGAGAACAGAGGTTCAGCAGGCTGTATGCAAATAGCCCACCTGTTTGATGTATGGACTTCGGAACTTTAATGTTTACATTAAAGAGGGCAATGACTAACTCAAACTTGCTACTCTCCTGAACATCACATTTGGATCCCTAAGCAGGAGGAGGGAGAGATATGAGAGAGAAGTAACACAGCAAAATAATCTAGGCCCCTGTAATTCCTATAATTCAGTCCACCCAATTTAGATGCTGGGATTTCTCTCCGTTGGCTACATAGGAAGCACTGATTGACAGCCTTTGTGAGAAGATAGTTTCAAACACTTGCTGCTGTCCTGAAAGAAGGTGTCATCATGGTAGTGGCGACAACTAAAGGATGCCCTGTAATGATTATGATGGCTGACTGTTGTAGAGGCAGTGTAGCAAATTGCCCACTATCACGCAGTCAAGCCTGTGACCTGATAGAAAATTGTCCTGTGATCTCCTGAGTCTGGCTGTATAGCTGTCACAAAGAGAAGCAACACAGAGATAAATGACGGGCATTGCACTGCCTGTGGATGCGTGCTGTGATTCAGGAGACTGGGACATATTGCCAGTGTAAATGATGGAGGCAGGAAAGGAAAAAGGATGAGGTATCTGTCTTCTCCATTGTATATCTGCACCAGACCATACGTTAATATTTCTCTCAGCATAATGCTGAAGGGCAGTGATGGACCACATGAAAGCTCAACAGCAGTACAGATTTCTTCAGTATGTAGAGATCTTCTGGTTTAGCTCTTGTTTTATTTTTTAAAGAGTTCAGATACAGAATGTTATCACAAAAGCAAAAATGTCAGTTTTACTTTTAAAAATCAACTTCTTAGTCTCATGTGTGTAGATAGGAAAATATTTACCAGCATGGTTTGCACCTGGAAAATATAGCATCATCACAGAACAGAGAAAGTCATTTCAACCATATTGATATTGATTCCCGTATTGATAAAGCTGCAAAAGTTCATTTGGACTTCATATTAATGGTATTTCAATATTATCAGAATGAAATATGTCTATGCTTTCATACCTAATTCTTTTTTAGAAATTATGTTCCACAACATTTTTAACAATTTAATGGTTTTTTCTGTTGAGGACAGAAATTCCATTTTGTGACTAGCTGTTGTTGTTGAGGAAAGCTGGAAAAAATGATCATGGAAGGCTCAAAAACCAGAAGACCAATAAAATTTAGTATTTCTTAATATTTGGATTTTATACCAGTGCCATGAATGTTGGTGGCCTGATACTGTGGTTTGGCAGTCCTGCTTTCATTCAAATACTAAATATTTTTCAGTTCAGTTGTGCTGTCAGACATTTGTGCATACAAACAATTTGCATATGAACAAGGCATCTGTGCACAAATGAGCCCATTTGTTCTTAGCCATAGTTATTCATTATTATTTATTATTCAGTCACTTACAAATAGCACCACAGTTTTGAAACTTGCATTGTTTCAGAAATAATATATAAACAGGACTTGACCAGTCCCCAAACCAAACCTCAAATACTTATTGTGGTAAAAAGTATAACTTTTCTATTGCTGTTTAACCACAGGTCTTGAAGAAAAGGAGTGATGGTTACAGAAATGGGGAACTGAGGTACAGAGAAGTGAAGCGACTCATCTGAGGTATTGCAGTAGGTTAGTGATAGACTCCCGTATTCTTTCCGTTAGACTCTCTTGACTTCTAAGGATCCTCTGTTCCTGGGACAGTGTTAATGCACTGAAATGCTTTAATGACTTTTTTTTTTTTTCTTGACAAATTGTTCTGTGTGTGCTTGTCCAAAAAGGGTAACTATCGACTTATACTGCTAGACTCATATGGGATAGATTAATTTCTAAGCTGTGATTTTTTACAACCAAAATGTTCTTTGAGTAGTAGAGGAGTAGAAATAGCTGTTAGTACAGTGCATATGCTAAAGGAAAAAGATGAATTTATCTAAGACTTTCTTGCAATATATACAGAACTCTTCTGGCCTACTTACTGACATTTATTATAGTTTCCGTATTTTGACTCATATATCTTCTGACTCCTTTCTTCTGTACTGTTCTGGTCAATGTTAACATTCAAGTGACACCAAACTTTACCAATCTCTAATCTAAAATTAGAGATCGTCTCCCTACGGACTAATCATAATAAAAATTGTTACTAGTTGTAGGTTACAATTATATACATATATGTAATCAAGCTAAAAAGGATATGCCCCATCTGTGACTTGTAATGTTTCCTCCATATATATTGTTAACTTCCAAGACATTACAGCCAAGACATACCAAATAGTGTATAAGAAACTATTATTCTAATAGGTGTTCATAAATATTTGTTTTAAAAGCTTATATAAATTTGTAGGCAAGTGTTGGAATAAAACAATGCAAAATTAAGGCTAAATTTTACTGACCTTATACTGAATGAGAACTGAAATTACCCCTTCACATCAGACCTGCTACGTCAATGCATTTTTGATGAAATGACAGCTGAAAGAGATTTGAGAAGGGTTCTGCATGCTGTCACTTAGACATTAGGGCTAATCTTTTCAGACTATTGGCAAAATGAGTTGGCTGCAATCAGGCTGAGGTTTAAAATTTACATAATTCATTATACAGTTGTCTTATGGTTTGGATTTGGTTAAGAAGAGCAAGTAGGCACCATTGAAAAAAAATGGATATTTTTCATTCCGGTCTGCCAGGAGACCCTTAAGATCAAAATCTGGCTTTTCAAGTGATAGAATTCATATGGAATCTGGTGAGGGTTTACAATTTTCACATCAGCAATAGTCAGTTTGTTTCCATCGGAGAGGTTACAAGCTGTCATTTTAATTTTTTTTTTCTGCCTGTTGGTATGCTACAGCATTCACACCTGCCAGAAAATGTCAGAATGTTTATTCCAAGAATTAAAATGTGGGCACATGTCCGCCTCCCAAAATAAATAGTACAGCAGATATATTTTGTAGCACCTCCAATACTCACAGGTTGGAGTTAGTCACTCTTCCTGTGAGAGGGTGGCCATCAATCACTGTCAGAGGGAGCCTCGAGTTTGGAGTCAAGAACAGGGGTACTTGGATCATTGGACAAGGAGTACAAGGAGCCTGTAGGGAGGATATGCCTCTTCAGATGTGTAAGTGGCAGCACTGTAAAGTCACAAAAGCATCTGGGATTGCGGAAAGAAAAATTGCAGTATGGAGAGTTTGTTGGTTTGCCAAACAAATTATCTCTCAGTCACAACCTTCTCTTCCCACAAGACACAAGGGTGGATATTTTCATAATAAAACAAAATCATTAAATTTTTGTTCCTGCCTGTGGAACATATTCAGAAATCATCTGCATTGATTTACTGGAAAAAGAGAAACCTTTGTTCTATTGTGAAGTGGTACCACAATTTTAAGATGGCAAATGCATAAGAAACACCAAAAGTGATACTCAGGGACTAATTTAGTCTGTCAAACTTGCTCTTTTCAAATAAGTTCTAATAATCTGGTCTACTTTCAAAGTCTTCCATTTAAGTGATCTGAAACTAAAACAGAACAAGTCATGAAAGCTTTACAGGCAATGGTAATTCTGCCTTTCATTTAGAGCACTGGAATAGGAATTGGCTGAATTTCTGGCTCTGTCACAGACTCTTTGGGTGACCCTGGCAAGTCATCTAATTTGTCTTTGCCTCAGTACTTACAATGAAGAAAATACTCCCTTCAAACTTGTTGCTTTACAAGGCAAGTATAGGGGGACAGGTATTGTAGCTTGAATTCATCTGATTGAGGGAAACCAACAGAGCTTCAGGAGTGAGGAGCATGCCAGTTTTGGGCTCCCTCTCTAGTCAGAACAGGGAAATAAGAATCTCCTTCAACAGTTAATGAAGTCCAGCTATGATCTGAAGGGCTCTTTGGCAGTATCTCTTTTTATGCATTCACACCAGAAGAAACACAGGGTGACCACACTCCTCATTTGGCATTTGATTTAACTGGTTGGACAATTTTTTTTTTTTTTTCCCTATTCTGGTATAATCTCCTGCAGAAGGGTTGTTAACTTCCATCTTCTTTGTGTTTCATGGCTAGACTCAGCTTCCCAAGAACCACTGCAGGACAAAACTCCTCTCTTGCATGACCTCTTGTAAATACAGGACAATGATACCCTGCCCATGGCCCTGGGATCCCCATGGCTGGTTATTGAGGAATTCCTAAAAATGTCTGAGCACTTGATAAAAACTTGTAGACAGTGTAGACAGGATGACTGACACATCAGCTCTCCCCATGGCCTTGAAAATCCTTCATTGTGCTCTCAGGCAACTGAAATCAGAAGTATGGAAACAACAGATTTCCCTCTGCCAGCCTTCTGAAGGCTTTTCCATGTCTACAATTCTTACAAATTCAGTGTTTTCATCTTTTTTTTTTTCTGAAATGTATTTTACAAGATGTTTGAAGTAATCCTTTGGTCAAAGTACTGTCAGTATCAATCTCTCAACTTTCTGAAGTGTTTTTTTTTTTTTTTTCATCCTAAGATGATGAGCTGAAAATAAGCAGGAACCCTTTGGCTGCCAAACAGCTACTTATTAATGCAGCAACTAAGTCCTCAGTTTTCTACCATAAAGAAAAGAAAAGATTTTGAAACAACAAGGCTTACAGAGGGCTGAAATATTGTGACCAAAGCATAATGACAATCCAAGAACAGATGCGAAGCTGTGGCAGAAAATGGAATTGCAATATTCATGCTATTTATATATATTATTATGTTGAATTAAAGAGAATGGAAAAAAAATCATTTTTCAGGGGTCTGCACCCATGAAATTTGTAGTGTTTTTACAAAAAAAAGAACCTATTTCAACAAAAGGGATGGAAGATACCTAGTGTGCCTGGTCAGGGCAGTGTCTGGAGAAGTGGAAGAATTTGGATCAAATCCCTGATGTGGCTGCAAACCAGAGGGACTTGGAACTACAACTCACACATCCTGTCTGATGTTCCAAGACCATTCTGTTTTCCATCTTGCTTTCTTTGTATTCTGTTTTTCCTCTCCAGTCCATTGAACCTTGGTGAATCTTGACCCCAATTTGCATTTCTACCAATTTCCTGTGCCCTCTACATCCCCTAGAAATCCCACAAATATGAGAAATTATCAAGTTCTCTAAGAACAAATAAAGGAAGGATGACAAAGTAGGAAACTTAACTAGTTCAAGAGATTGTCCACTTCCCTGCAGTGTGAAACAAAGTCAGGGAAAATGTATTGTCTCCCACTCCTCCTCATCCATAGGTTTACTGAGTGCCTTCCATTTTATTAAGTATACAGTGACATCTGAGCAAGGAAGACAGAAATGGCTTAACTAGAAAAAAAAAAAAAAAACAGCATGTATTTGATTTTTAGCTTTCTTAAGTGCAGGTGAGGATAAATACCTGCATCACAAACCACAGAGTTTTGTAAGTCTCTGGCAAATGCTTTCTGGCCTTCAAAATCTCTGGATTTAACATTTATTTTGCAGCATGTAGTGTAACCAAGGAGACACATATTTCCAGACAGAATATCTTAAAGTAGCATAGTCTCCTAGACGTGGATAAGAAAAGTAGAGATTTGCTTGCTTGTAAGCTATGAATTAATGTTATGGTGAATATGTGTTCCTAGAAAATAAACATCATGCAGAAAAAGCCTAGAGGTGGTTGGCCAAGGCAACCATCAGTCCAAATGTGACAACAATCTCATTAAATCTTTAAAGACAGTCTTATTAGCTTCATCCTAAGAAAGTTCAATGAAATCTTTGAATTTCTTTGAGAAATTCCACATGACAGGAATTTCAATTCACATAAGACTTCTGATGCTACAGGCTAGTTAAAAGGCTTTGATTTTTGTCTTTCTCCTTAGTTGCTTCTAGCAAAATAAAGAATAAATCTCCCATGGTCCTTGGCACTTTGTAATGCAAAAGACCATCCATGAAATGTTCTGATATGGTGTCAAGAATGATGTGAAGTTTCTGGACAAAATGAGAGCAGATGATGAGCTGAGATAAGTAGTAATGACTCCTGCGTTTGGCTGATATACACACGTGGCAGTCAAATATGGGTTTGAAGTTTTTCCCTTTAAATTTTCTTTTCTACTTCAGTCATCTAACAGGGAAACAGACTGATCCTTTAAATTAAATTAGACAAGCTGTTAATGAAGACTAATTGCTTTGCATAAGTTAAAATATGCAGAGAGGCTCCCGTGATCTGTGCAAGCTGTACTTGGGTTAGCATCAGGGTTGAATAAAGATTTCTCCAAACCATTCTCCATCCTCCTAACTGTAACCAAACTGAGAGCCAAGATGCCCCTCAGAAAGTTATAGCAACCTAGGAATATGCATCACTGCTCTTTTACTCTGCTCTGTCATGTATCTTAGCTGTGCTTTTATGTTTTACCCACAAGGGAACATGACTGTCCTCTCCAGCCAGTGCAGGCTTCTCATTTCCCTGACAGCTACCCTTCTCGTGCTGTGCTGGAGAAAATCTTGTTACCTCAAGAGAGCCAGGAGTCAGAATCTTGCCTGTGAGTTTTACACTTCAAGAGGTGTATTTAGGGAATGGAGCCAGAGGCTGCAGCGAAAGGAGAGCTCACATTGCCCATCCTGGGCTACATCAAACAGCTACTTGAAGGAGTGGGTCCCTGGCAGCATGAGCAAACTTCAGTCAGGGTGGCCAGGGTCTTGCCTTCCATCACCCTGGTGGCACATTCCCACGTTCTCCCCTCCAAACACCAAGCCTGTTCAGGGAGCTTATCCAAAACAGAAAACTAATCTGTTTTTTTTTCCTCTGGGTTAATTTTTGGCTGAACCAGCTCACCGCCTACCAGACATGAGGGAGAAAGAGCAGGAATGTACAGCTGGAGGTGGGACTTGCCACACCACTGACTTAGATCAGCTTAAAATGCTGCTGAACTGCACGCTTGAGGGTGATTCACAGCCTCGTTTCTCTATATAAAAGTAAAGGAGTCACCAGAGAGCAGTAGACTCTGCACAAGGCGAGTCAGAGCACCTAAGCTAACTGCCTCAAGTCAGCGGCGTGACCCCCCATGTAGAAACATGCTGTTATACACTAATGATGCTCTGGACACACTTGGGTGACTGGTGGGTTGGATTTTTTCCCCAGTGTTTATTGATTTAGCAAACATGAGGAAAGCAATGCCAAATCTGGCAGTTATTAGTGAGTCCATGCTGTAGCCTGCTTGTGAACATTCAGTGTTCTGAAACATTTTCAAAAGAGCCCATTTTTTTTACAGCCTGGTTTAACTCAGTTATCCTCTTCACAGATGATTACCTCACTAGCAACATCTCTGCCTCTTCTTCCAGTCTGTTTTCTTACTAGTAGCATCATTTCTGTATTAAAATACATGGATACAATCTGAGTCCAGTATCTTTGGGAGCACTCACACTTCTCAATTTTAATCACGTAACTTTATGTGCTCAGGTAAGAAAAGTCATCTCTTCCTTAGCTACTGATGTACTACTCACTGGAAGAAAAGAGAAGCTCTTCCAGCAGCGTGTGAGTTGTGCTTCCTATCTGAATCACTGAGGAAGACTCAGTTGCTCTCTAGTGATCATATAGGGATACTAAGGGAACTAACATCTAATTTAGACCTACAAAGTTAAGTGCATAAAACTACACACTTGGGCAAAAGCAGCATCAAAAATATTTTCAATTTTCTTTATCTACAGAGTGAAAAAAACATTATGTACATACACAGCTAGGCAGTATAAAGTGCTGCATTGTTCATTTGAGATCACCCCATCTCTTAAGCATGTATCTTATATGGTATAGATAGGTAAAAGACTGAAAAATGGCTGGATTCCCCTCTGGCCACCAGCTAGAACCACTGTTCAGTTTGAGTGAAGTTATTCTTGGTTTACACTGAGGTAAGTGAGAGGAAAATCAGACAATGCAAGTGGAGTAGGCATTTGGAGAAACTTTTTGCTGAACTACGAAAATTTTGTAGATGAGCTCAGTTTCTGAAAATACGAGTTGTTGCACTATTTTGTTAAAGACCCACTATATTCTCAGCCACAAAAAAGTGCTCACACATTTATTTCTGGAGAACAGTGACATCTAGTGAGCGTCCTGACCTGTACTGAGCATTTCCTGGGGTTCTCTTTAAGACTGAGCCTGCTACTAGGGTTCAGTTTGTTTTTCTGCTATTTGTACTTTACAGTTCTTTGTGCTGCTAACCTCTGACAATGTCTAATAAGCATCAGTGGCAAAGTAGCTGTGAGCCAGAATGGCAAGGGAGTGGGGTAACTTCAAACGGGGGACTTGAGCATGATAAATAAGATGTAGGAAAGTGCCCTGGGACAGACTTGCTGCAGGGCCTGTGCAATGAGTAGCAGAGGAGTTGTGGTGGTAGCAGAATTGCCTGGGAGACGAGCATCAAGCTGTCAACTGGTCAGAAGCAGCATCAGCCAGGAAACCACAGCGGCCAAGTGGTTCATTAGTTCAGCACTTTTGTTAGACTTTCTGGTCCTGGGCTCCTGGGAAGCTCCCCACAGAATTCACAGCTGTCTTCTCCTACCAGAGATCCCAGGGCATGTAGCCATGCTCACTTCCGCTTGCTGCCTCCTAAGTGGGAGCACTTCCCCAGATACTGCTCTGAATTCATCCATCAGGTACAGTCTGCACTTTGCTTCCATACTGGGGTTCAGCCCTGGACTGTAAGAATGGGAGGACACATCCATGTAAGTGAAAAGATGTTACAGCTTTAAAACAAAACACTTTTGGAACGGAAAATACTATTCAATTTACATTGGAGCTCTGTGAATAAGTGGTGACTGGGACAATCCTCCAAGGACCCCTGGGCAGGGGATGTGGAGGGGGTGTCAAAAACAACTGGCAATGTTGCTGTGGAGGAACAATTCTCAAAGACCGCATCATATAGTGAACTTAGGAATTACAGATGATTCTGAGTTACACAGACAGCAAAGTGGAAGTCTTCAGCACTCCATCAGCATCCACAGCTGGACACTTCATTAGCACTTGGTCTTTAAAAACAGGAGAGGTGATCTTTCAGCTGTGTCATAAATGACCATTATATACAATCCCATCTGTCCAGGATGTAATCATGTGTTTTATTATATAAAATACATATATTTTATTAGTATTCTGAGAGGTACTGGACCAGATTCGGCAGTGTTTTTTAAAGTAATTTAAGTCTAGGGAAACAGTTTTTCTACATCTACACCAGTTAAAAAGGCAGAATCCTTTTACACCTAGATTATCAAGCTACCACTTTTATCTGCCAGAACTTGAAGAAACTCAGCAATGATGAGAAAACCTGAACTGTTGAAAAACTAAAGGTAATTGAATCTTTATATTATACACTATGTAGCTCCTAAAACTGGAGGATGAGAAGTTTATTGCACGTAAATGCCTTAGCATAAGCTACTTGAATGGATGAAATCCCCACTGTAATATGAGTTTTTGATTATTTCCTAGAACGTGGCATTTACACTTTTTTCTTTTCTCTTTTTCCTTTTCCTCACTGCAAATGCTGAAAGTGTGCACACATTTGAGGAAAACTTGGGTAAATATCTCAAATGTCAGTACTAGAATCTGATGACTACCCGAATGTATCATGCCTCTTCTTGTTTTATCTCAGGAAAAAGTGTGGTCTGTGGTCATCTCATGGAAGCTGCATCTTAATGGGTAAGCACAACAGGACCAAAGTAAAGTTTTCAGACAAACTTAATCTTGATGTTTCTCAGCTTTTGTGCATTTGATTTTGCTACTGTAACATTTCTGCAACACCATGACAGTCAAACATGTCTCTAGTATCTTTTCTAATTTTTACAAGGCAGGTACATTGAATTTTGTAGAAGATAGCTGTTGAGCCCAGGAACGAGCTTGACTTCTTAGAAGAGCACTGCTGACTGTCCTAACTATGCAGCCACCAATGCAGGCACTGTCTCTCAAGTACTGTCTGACTCCTCTTGCCTTTCCTGCAGAGATCTGCTGAAGAGTTGGCTGTAATGAGGGAAAGAGCTGCAACATACGAGTGGAAACATGACACAGGAGCCAGACTATGTGGCAGCTAGGTTATAGGGACCAGCTATAGCCATGTGATAGAAAGGGCTTGTAGGACAGAGGGAGAAAAACTGATTTTTCCCCTTTACACCACAACAATCTGACAAACACAATGTAGAAGGAGTGAGATCAGGTGTGGAAAAATAATAAAGCTACAGTAGTTAAGAAATTTTTTCAATAGGCATGTGCTTTACTGTTTCCTTCCCTGTTCCTATTAGCTCCTCAGACACCATATTTTAGATGAAGCAATGGACAGAATTTTTTTAATGGTAATGTTAAATATCCAAGAGGGGGTTACAAAGTCAGATGAGGGGTCTGGCTTAGAATCGTATTGAAAACAGACAGAATTAGAACAGTGAGGCTGTATTTCACCATTCTCAGCTGGTTTAAAAGTATGTAAGACTCAGCAATGGACTATAAACAATGAGGTATTTGGCTTGGCTGTGTAAGTGTAAACATAATGTTTCAATTGAAACCTTCCATATCGGATTATTTTTCTCTTCAATTTGCATTTTATAAATAACTTGGAATAGCACAGATTCCCGGGAGTCATCAACAAGTTGAAATCGTTACGCTGACAATGTCCTCTATGACCTGAGCCACTTCGAGCATTATAGGCTATTTTCCCTTTCAGGGTACCAGCTGCTGTAGGATGAGTGATGCACTTTGCCTGTGGCTTAATAGCTGTTTTCTGGTAGCAAAGTGTAGGGAAAAACAACAATATTGATTCAAAAATGGTTATTAGTAAAATTCTAATGTTAAATCATTGCTATCTTGTCAGAGTTTTTCTCAATTTGAAAAGGTATCTGTGTTTATTTTTATACCAGTGATGACTGGAGAACACAAAAACTTGTATTTATGGATTAGGTTTGAGGGGATTTATTTTACAGTAGGAAATGCTCTGGATAAATATAGGAATTCCACATCCTTTCTTAGTTTAGGATCAGTTTCAAGTGTTAGAAGATAAAATACATTATCCACAAAGTACTAAACATTTTTTTAAAGACTCAAAACACAAATTTACAGTTCTGCAACTTTTTACACCATTTCCATTTACACTACAAAGTGGAAAGTATATAAAAAGCTTTGTGCTTTGTATACAGTATTTTGTCATGAATCTTTAATTATGTTTTGGAAGTGGTTTACGTACCAATAAAGTGCACAAGCAACTGTACAGTGAAAAAGCAACTGAGGAAGAGTTAAACTACAAATGCCTCAGAAGACTCCTGTTAGGTAATGGCGTGATCTTTATTTCAAGAAAATGAGCCTTATGTCACAGCTGAGTGTCAGAAAGACTCTAGACTTTAGAAGAAGAGAGGATTATTCTCTTCAGAAACAAAAGAAAAAGTAGTGATATATTAGTAGAAAAGGTGGATGCAGCTTTGGTTTAGTGCCACATGATGGAAATATGTCAAGAGTGTACTGGGGAGTGGAGCCAGGTAGTGAGTCTGTAGACAGTACGAAACCCACACTTCTGGCCTGATAAATATACAGGTTCTTCCTTTTCTGAAGTTATAAAAAATTAGATTATAGAACAAGTAGCAGAAGAAAGCATTTGTTCCTGCTCTCAAGTTTACTGTAATTGTCATAGTTTGTCCATTGGCTTCTACAAATAAATAATAACAATACAAGATACAAGAAAAAGACTGGCAAAGCAAAGAAGCTACAACACACCACTTGGGAATAGTGATTTTCTTCTCATTCATATTTCTGTAATATGATGACAAGACTGCATTGCCAAAGACAAAGTGTTAAAGCATTGCCAAGACATTTGATTGATAAATCTATTTTGAAGATTCTACCAGGATATTGATTTACTATTTGAATTAAAATACTATGGGGAAAAGAGAACAATAGAAAGACTTAATTTATAAGACTACTGATACACATTTATATGATTATTTTTTCACAGCTCCCCACATGACTTATTTTTACAAAACCACTTTCCAGATATTATAAGACTTAAAATTTCTCTCCATTGATCATCTATAATTCTACAGGTTCAGTTATCTGTGATACGTTACATAGGTCTGTTCAGTCCTCAGATGTCACTGCTGATCAGCTTAATAGACTGCCTTCATTACCTATGATACATTAAGACTTGCTGCTACTTGGAAGAAGTAAATATTCTGGACTCCATATGGTTAGACCACACTCAGTGATGTAGCCTTTGTTAAAGCCTTTCCACAAAAAAAAGATAAACAAAAAGAATGAAAAGAATGAAAATGGAATAGCTATTGCTTTTGTTGGTGCTGTTTTTAATTTTTCTTTTCCTTTTTTATCAATTAAAAAGTCATGGTTAATAAGCACAATTATTTTCCTTGTCTTTAATCACTGTGTCCCCTAGGACTTGGTGAGGGAGCCCATGTAACTAGAAAAGCGGGACCGGACTCCCTAAACTGGCACTAAGAGAAACAATTACTAAATGTTGGCTTCTCATTTTTTATTTCTCCAGACTATAAATTGCAGAGAGGAGCTTTGTTTATTTTGTTGTTTGGATGAAATTACTTGCTGCTCAGCAAATTGAAACATGTTTTTTTCAACCCACAAAGAATCTGGCATTCTTATCCAAACTATAGTATTTACTTCACTATCCAGGGACCTTCATGCTTCTATTGTCATCTCCTCCTGTTTCCCTGACCACTGTTTGTCTCTCTTCTTGTGTTTTCCCCAATCCACTACCGTATGTCAGTTTTTCCTTTTGCAATCAGACTGCAACACCTTGCTAATATTTTCCTCTCTGTTCATGCCCGTTCTGATATCTCCATTGGAGCTTCTCCCTTCCACTGCCAGGAGTAGGTATAGAAAGAAGTTCTCTGCTTTCCATTCTGCTGCTTGTGACTCCTTGCTGCTAAGAGCAGTAGTTAGAAGGGAGTCCTGCTTACCTTTGCAGTGAAACACATGCTCTTGCTGGATGCCCACAGTTATCCAGCCAACAGCTAGAACTGAAGTATACTCAGGGCAGATGAGATTTTGAGAGAATCTAGCCTCCAGCTGAAAACAAACAGCAGTCACCACCTCCAGAAACCCTCACATACGTACACTGAAAATGTTAGTTCTTATAACTTTGATGAATTTGGTACAACTTTTTGCGGTAACAACAACAGGTATATCCTGATATCAGAATGGCTTTTAGCTTTGATCACAACTTTGGTAATAGTAGAGATTATAATACCTTTCTAATGGCTACCTCTTGGCATAGAGTCAAATTTGTTGCAATAAAATTAAGTAAACTCTTCAAGACATGGAATAATTTCATAGGTTCTAGAAGCAACTGAAAATGGGAAACTATTTCTGTCACAGGATGCAAGGAAACCTTAGTTAGAGACTTTAAAATTGCTGATGTTTTGAAATTTTTATTTAAGTGTTCTCTGGCTCTCTCCTAAAGAATAAATTGTGTTTTACTTGTGAATCACAATAACACTTTAAACTCTCAACAAAACAGGCTATAGTGTGGTCTTGCTATAAAATTATCATACAGTTCTCATAATTCATAACAAAACTGCCAAGCCTGTAGACTAGAACTTGGCTAATGTATATCTGTAAAGTATTTTTAAAATGTGCACACTGGATTTTTTATCTTTTTGGCAATTCCTTTTTGCCATAGAAATCCATTTCTATTGTGCCGCACTACTTAGAATCATAGAATACCTTGGCTGGAAGGGACCTCTGGCCACCATCTGCTTGGATTCTGTGCTCCAAGCAGCACCAAATCGGAAGTTAAAACAAATTCTGAAGTCAGACTGTGTTACTCAGGGTCTTGTCTAGCTGAGTTTTGAATACCTCCAGAGAGAGATTCCACAGCCTTCCTGGACAGCCAGTTTCTAGTGTGTGACTACCCTCAAAGTGATTTTTTTTCCTAACGTCTAGTCACCTTTTCTGGACTTGCAGCTTGTGCCGTCTGCCTCTCGACCTGTCACTGTGTGAGTCTGGGAAGAGACTGGCTCCATCTTCCCTGTACGTTCCCACTATGTAGTTGTAGACAGCAATGAGATCCTCCTTTAGTCTTCTCTTCCTTACACTGAACAAATACAGTGTTTCCCTCTGTATTGGGTGCTCCAGCCCACTATCATCTCAGTGGCCCTCCACTGAACTAGCTCCAGGCTTCCAATGTCTGTCTCCAAAATTGGAGATGGATTCCAGATGCAGTCTCTCACAAGTGCCAGTTCAAGGGGAACAATCACTTTTTTGACCTGCTGGCTGCAGCCTTACAAATGCTCACCAGTATGTAGTTAACCTTCATCACCTGTCCCAGTTTTGGCCAGGATAGAGTTAATTTTCTTCCTAGTAGCTGGTATGGTGCTGTGTTTTGGATTTAGGATGGAATAATGTTCATAACACACCAATGTTTTAGTTGTTGCAGAGCAGTGCCCAAACAGAGCCAAGGACTTTTCAGCTTCTTGTGCTGCCCTGCCAGCGAGGAGGCTGGGGGTGCACCAGGAGCTGGGAGGGGACACAGCCAGGACAGCTGGCCCAGGCTGGCCAAAGTGATGTCCCATTCCACATGGTGTCGTGCTCAGCAATAAATATTGGGGAATTGGCCCGGGGGGGTGCTGTTGCTGGGAGACTGTGGGTTGTCAGCAACTGCATGAGCATCGGTCAGCGGGTGGTGAGCAATTGCGTTGTGCATCACTTGCTTTGTTTATTCTTTTTATTGTTATTGTTTTTTTTCTATTTTTTTCCTTTTTTTTTTCTCCCCTTATTAAAGTGTCTTTATCTCAACCCATGAGTTCTTGCACTTTTCTTTTCAATTTGCTCCCCCATCCGACTTGAGGTGGGGGAGTGAGCAAACGGCCGTGTGGTGTTTTAGCTGCCTGCCAGGTTAAACCACAGCATCACCGCAAAGGCACATTATTCACTCATGTTCTTCTTGGTGTCCACTAGTCCGTTTCTGTAGAACTGCCTTCTACCCCATTAGCCCACGGCTTGTGCTAAGTAATTACATGGTGTTATTCCATCCCAGGTGCAGGACTCAATTTTTTTTTTGAACTTCACAAGGTTTCTGTCAGCTCATTTTCTGGTCTGCCAAGGTCCTGCTGAGTAGCAGACTTGACTTCCAGCATATCAACTTCTCTTCCAGATTGTGTGAACTTTAGACTTGCTGAGGGTGCATCCCATCCCACAGTTCATTTTGTTAACGTAGACCTTAAACAGCATCAGCCCTGATACAGATTTTAGTAGCAGGTCATCAGCTTTGCCCTGAAGTGTTGACCGCCACCATTTGAACCTGTTGGTTCATTCATTTCTCCACCTACCTTGCAGTTCACCTATCCGGTTCATACATCTCAAATTTTACTAAAAGGTTACTATGGAAGATAGTGTTGAAAGCTTTGTTCTCCTCTCATCCACAAAGACTGCCACATCATCATAAAAGGCACACAGGTTGGTCAGGCATGATACACCTCTAGTAAATCTGTGCTGGGAGTTACAAGCCCCTCTTCATGTCCTTCAGGAATTCCAGGAAGATTTGGGCTGTAATCTTCACAGGAACTGAAGTTTGACAATCAGCCTTTTCTCAAGATCCTTTTCAGCTAGGGCAATTACATTAAGAGCTTTACATTTATGGTGCGTCACATGCCTAATCCAAAATTAATCAAATGATACCCTAAAGCAAAACCATTAATGAAAAAATGCTTCTACCCACTGAATCTCTGAACAGTATCTAGCTGAATATTAATTATACAAGATGTTTACTTGCTATTTGCTGAGGACAACTGCTGTGACTCCCTAATGTTCCATGAATGTCAATTCAATATTGACAGATTACAGTTTCCTGTCCATTTTTTTTCTTTTAATCCAGGCTAAGGTGCTGCAGCTTTTGATGCACTGAAACCTCAACTCCCAGTTGCAAGTATATTTTAACAACATTGTGTGGAAAGCCAATGGGCAGCCAAATCAAGCATATTTTCATTAAAATCAATCTTTGTGCATATACAAGAAAATAGTGAATGTTAAAACCAGTCTAAGAGAGATGATTGGCAGTCTGTTATTGCTTACTTGGGTTAGGAGAAGAAAGTTGACTTTACACAAAATTGTGTATTCAAGTAATACAATTCTGACTGAATTCTCTTTTATTTTCTGTTTCAAGGAGCCATACTCTTCTTGAAATATAACATCAAAGTAAACCGTCTGAGGCTAATTCTACAAATAGACAAATGCCCAAATTGCTTAATCTTATGTGAACCTGAAGTAACCCTAACACTGTCACCTTTGGATTAGATCAAAGTTGTCTGAAGTTTGACTCACTTGAGAGAGGAGCTCATTGTTATTATTATCTCCATGCAAATTCAGCTACTTCTGTGTTGAGAGGTTTCACTCTAGAGTTTAAAATGTACTATTCAGGTTACTTTAAATCTTAAGCATAGCTGCTTCATTTAGAGATGCGAGGTAGTTATCAGTAAACAAAGGTAACCGACATTCCGTATTTAAATGCGTATTAGTATACACACGCATATTTGTGGTTTTTACCAGTGTTTTATGAGAAAGGTGTACCATATTAAATTACTTTGACATAAAATGATTGAGTAGACAAATTAGTATAGCTCAAAAGAGATATTCCTAGCCTTGACTAAAGGTCTTTTTAAGAATAATCCGAAACTTCTTCTTTATCTTTTGCTGTCTGTTGTCTTTGTTTATCTTTTGCAGTTTAAAGTACCTGATTTTAAGAATCTTGATGCTGCTGGTAGGACATTGGAGGAAGATATCTTTACCGCCCTCTGGTATGAATAGCATAAAAGAGAGAAGGACTTGATATCAGAGGAAATGGTGAAATGGTACCTGGCCTGTATGATATCAGAGATGCCACTTCTGTTCCAAATATTTGCTACGAATGGACCTGGACAGAGAGCCAAAAACATCTGCTAACATGGAATTATTTATTATGTCCTTGTGGAGGGTTGATTATCAGCAATTCAAACACACAGATATCTCTGATGGGAAATCCAGAAAATTGCCCAGGGTGAACAACTTTGTAAGAATGTGTCAGATTTACCTGAGCAAATATTGGTATCGATATGTAAGCTAATTATCTTAATTTCCCATTACAGTTAGTGGAGAAAAATTGGCATTGCGGGTCATGATTCATCCCAAGGTAGACATTTAAAACCGGTCGAGGAAGTATGCTCTAGGATTTCCTATTTGTCTCTCTTGATGACAAATGGAGCTCATCATGACTAGCTCAGAGTAAGATATCTACCTTGCAGATCTCTTAAGTTAGGTGAAGTGAATCCCACACCTATATTTGGAATATTTGGACCTGCACATACATGTCCCACTTTCGGTCAAAACAATGGAATGGCTAACGCAGCACAGCAGAAAGCAAAGCTGACATTTCTCGTACATTTGCACAATTAGGCTTCAGATGGAAACAGTGCTAAAAGACCTTGCCAGGAGCAAGATAAATAGCCATCCTTATTCTTTCAAATCCATTTAAAAGTATTTTACCACTACATACAAGATGCTGAGACAAG
Source organism: Anseranas semipalmata (assembly GCA_013399115.1). Classification (NCBI taxonomy): domain Eukaryota; kingdom Metazoa; phylum Chordata; class Aves; order Anseriformes; family Anseranatidae; genus Anseranas; species Anseranas semipalmata. Next base: position 138,917 of record VXAA01006877.1, on the reverse strand, counting down.
CAATCATAAACCTGGTAGGAGTAAGCAGCTCTCCATCACATTAATTCCTCTCCTCCTTCACGTGGAAAATAAGGAGAAAACCACAACCAGCACTTGCCCTCCCTATCTGCAACATGTAAACTCCTGAAGATATTGTAGAAAGACATAGCTTTTGGGCACTGCATTGGAAAGCAAGTTACCCAGAGCTATATAACTTCACATCAAAAGAAAATAACGTGAGTTTGCTAGCAATCTAAATGCATGAATGAAACATGCTGCCAGGAGGAAAGTAATCAGCATGGCTAAATGCACTTGCAAGTACTCATGCCTTGCCCTCACTACCAGCTGGGGCTGCCCAAGCCCCATACAGCTCTCATTCAATACTTCAGCTGCTCACACTGGGGATTAATGGTCGTTTGCCTTGTAGCTTTAACAGGCAGCTTTTGGTCACATACCCCTTACTTCATTTGATTATTTCTAAACTGCCCCACCAAACAGGAGTGTTTTTTTTTTTTCCCCGTTAAGCTATAGGTAACTTCATTAGAAAAAAAAAAAAGTTAAATGATGTAAAAATTATAATATGGTCTCGCCAAAATCTGGGTAATGGTCTTGAAGTTTCATATCTATACATATGGCCACAAATTAGTTGGCTCAGAAAATAAAATACCCTTGCATCCTCCCTCTCTCTTATACTGTCAAAGTTTTTGTTGTCTCTCAGCTGAATCAGTGTCAGGTTTTCATGTCTATATCAGAGATTCTGCCAAATATACACTGGAGAGTCTCAGACCACTTTAGAAGTGCTGTAGTCCTATAATGGCAATACTCATTAAGGAATATGATGCATTTACATTGGTACAATAATGATGTTGCCCACAGGCAATCTCTCAGGACACAAGCTAGTCCCTGACTCTTTTCCTGCAGCAGTTACCTTTCTGCACTTTTCTAAAACAGCCCCCTGCCCATCCTAGCAATACCATTTTGTGCTAGGCCTAATCTTACGTATCATGAGCTCTCCTCCGCTGAGATCGCAGTATACACACATATGCACACACCAAAAAGTAGTTATTTTTCTGATTTGCATTCATCTCTCCAAAGAATCCTTTGATCTATGCATATAACCTCCTCTTCACCCCCCTCCTCCTCCAGCCTGCTTTCACTTATTACTACACAGTGCTTCAATTTTCTGCTGAAGCTTGTCAAGGGACAACAGATATAAGCATCTGTATTATTTATCTCAGACAAAAATGTGATTCCCTCTTCTTCAGATACATTTTCTGCTTGCTAATCCATGTATCTCTGCCCTCTTAAACTAAAGATTATTTTAGAATTTGGCTTTCATTGTTTTAGCTTCCTCTTAAAGCCATTTGTCAATGGAAGTCTACTGCAAAATGATTCTCAGCCAAAGAAGGTGTTCTACCCAGCATGACAGGTGAGAAAAACAGAGCTCTAACACTTGAACCAGTCTCTCTGAATTGTAACCAACACTGAATATAACTTCTCAGCAGCATACTCAATCTGTCACATCAGAAAAGAATAACATACTATGGAAAAAAAAATATTGAAAAGAATTGGCAATATCCCATTTCATTTACCTCACTGATAAATATTGGTAAAGCTAGCATTTAGCTGAACACTTAATTCAGCTCTAGAGCTAATATAATCTCTCAGAGTAAGACATACATTAGTGATCTCCACTCTGCTAATATCATGTTCTATATTTGGAAAAAAAAAAAAAAATCCCTGAAGCTAGAGAATTCAAGCTGATGCAACATGTGTTAGTTCACTTCCTGTGTAACAGCTTCCCACTCCACAGTCATGCTTCCATTTTGCGTTGACGAGACTGCCTTTTAAAAATGTTGCATTGATATAAAATTCAGCAAATGAGTCTTAGCTTCCCGTTGAATTTAGCTTAAGTATGATTTGGAATCTTAAGTGTTTTCTTGGATGTTGGCTCAAAACGCTATCTAGAGGCATTTCCCATTGGAAAACAATTTTCTCAACAGAGTGGTGGTGAGTCATCTGGTCTTTGTGTCTTTGAGTTCTACAAGTGAGGTGAGTAGATATTGCTGCAGTGCTCAATCATATAAAACCACAGCTGCCTCATCTGTAGCCACACGGGACTGAATCAATACCATTAGCTTCAGTGGAGTTATCCTGTTGACATACTTGACCCTAAATCATTGCCTAGAACACACAAGGGTGATGACTTGTGGAGAATAACAAAACATCAGAGGACTGTAAGTAAATTTTTCTTTTGTCTTTCCCTAGGAGCTGGCTAAATTGTAACTTGCACTGCATAATTTACTCAGGGGAGTAAGTATAGCCGCCTACTTATTCTTCACGTATTCTTCTGTGACCTGGGCACACAGGAACTATTGTTGTGGGAGCACAAGTGGGGTGCACTGTATGGATAGACTTCTACCTTTCACTTTTCTTAGCCTTCATTTCTACTAGTCAGAACTAGTAGGATTAAACTGGAACAGGATGTGCTGCAACTAGTATATTACCATCTCAGTATAAGAAGCAACAGAGACCTTGTGACTTAGCAGGACATCTGAGGCACAATACCTTCAAAAGATATCACTGAGATGACAGGGCTCAAATGCCACTTTGTGTTCAAAAATGCCCTTAATCCTTTTAATTCCCCATTTTGGGCAGAACTCAAGATCGAGTGCTGTTTTCCAACTCAAGCTTTTTTTTCACTTAGGTTGCTGTTGAGCGAATGACCCAGCAACCTACTGGCATGTGAAGAGCCGTGCGGGGGCTAGCAGAGGAAGCTCACTTGCACACGTACAGTCACACATGCAACCACATCTAGAAATCAGGTCCTGTGCAGCCTTTTGCGGCATGCCATGAAGAAAATGTCTGCACACAGGTTCATCTGAAGACAACTAAGAGCAAGCAAGCACTGTTGATCCCCTATATTATCTTCTGCTTCACTTCCGATGCGTTGTTTCCGTGCAGGACTGATCACGAGCCACATCCAACCGTAGTCTTGTAGATGGGTCACTTGCCGGGTGACACATCTGTCGCTTCCTTGCAAGGTTAGCCTCCTGTGACTCTTTTGTTCAATTAAACTCAACTTTAGAAAATGATCTTGTTAGAGGGCTATGCCTCTTCGTTTGGATCTCTCATGTACATGTTATCAAATTGCACGAGTGCCTGCTAAGCAGGCGCTGCCCTGGCCTGGTCTGCAGCGCTGCCGGCAGCTCGGCAGACCCCAAGCGAGCGTTACTTTACTTTTTATCAGCCACGATTCCCCTCACGCAATTTTTGCTAAGCGCTTATTTTACAACACAACGCGTCTCCCAGCAGATTGAAGGGGAGGACTGCTTCCACTGCAAGCACAAAAATACCCCTCGCCGAAGTCCTCCCAGGCGTGTCAAATCTTTTGCGACGAACCTCATACGCCCTTTCGTATCTGGGAGACGCCACACCACCGCTCCGCTGCAGCAGCGAGCCCCGGCTGCGGCTCCGGCTGGAGCCTGAGGGAGAAGCCGCCGGCCTGGCTTCGGCCGGCGGTGTCTCCCCGCTCCCCTCCGGCTCCCCAGGCCCTCCCGCAGCCCCCCCTTCGCCTCACCCCGCGCGGCGGAGGCAGGTGCGGACGCCACCCCCCAACCGCCCCACGGCCCCGCCGCCCGCGCGGCGCTGCGCATGCGCAGCCCG